>JAXFYN010000421.1:0-122437 GCA_036172215.1 Camellia granthamiana
ATAACTGTTAGGGAAAATCGATGATTTCCCACAAGTAAATCAATCAATGGGAATAAAAACTAATGCGGAAAAATTAAATCAAAGGCAACACAAGAATTTTTACGTGGTTCCCTCAATGTGAGGTACGTCCACGGGATCGAAATCCGATTCCACTATCAACCAAATAAGTTCCAAACGATTACAAACGAGACACTAATGGTCTCACAAAACCACCCTTAGGTGAATTCTAATAATCACAAATAAACAAGAGGAAAGACCTCACCAAATTGATGAACCAAAATCTTCAGAATCAGAGTTGAAGAAGACCCAAAATAACAACCCAAATCAAACACCAATGGCTGCCGAAACCAAACCACTCACTGTGACTTTGAACCAAAAATCACCAAGAATGGATTAATGGGCACGAACTCCGAAAAACGTTATAGCAGCCGCCATCAACTTTTTGTGTATCTCACAAGAATAATATATATATTAGATATATATATTATTAAATCTTGGGTTTTGTAATCAAACCCTAACTGTATCCAAATTGAATTGGGCTTCCACAAATATAATATATAAAAATATATTATACTAAACCAAGCCAAATTAAAACTCTTTTTCCAAAACCAATTGGGTCTCACACTCCACCAAGGAGGTATACCCAACAATTCTCCCCCTACCGACTTAGGTGGAGACATCAACCATACCCGCCAAAGTTCGACACTTTAAATGTTTCTCCCTCGACAAAGTCTTAGTCAGCATATCTGAAATATTATCATCTGTGTGAACCTTTTCGAGTTGCAACAATTTCGAATCTAACACATCACGAATCCAATGGTATCTCACATCAATGTGTTTCGATCTCGAATGAAAAGTAGAATTTTTACTCAAGTGAATAGCACTTTGACTATCACAATAAAGCACATACTTTTCTTGCTTCAAACCCAACTCTTGCAAAAATTTCTTCAACCATAACTCTTCTTTGCAAGCTTCTGTAATAGCAATAAATTCAGCTTCGGTAGTTGAGAGAGCAACACATTTTTGTAATTTAGATTGCCATGCCACAGCTCCCCCTGCAAAAGTCATCAAATACCCCGAAGTAGATTTCCTAGAATCAACATCACCAGCCATGTCAGAATCTGTGAATCCATCAAGCATCGGCTTACCATCCCCAAAACACAAACACACCTTCGAAGTCCCTCGAAGATATCTTAGAATCCATTTTACCGCTGCCCAATGTTCTTTACCCGGATTAGAGAGAAAAAGACTCACCACACCAACTGCGTGAGCAATATTCGGCCTTGTACAAACCATGGCGTACATCAAAGAACCAACTGCTGAAGCATAAGGAACTTTCAACATCTCTTCTTTATCTTTCTCACTTGTAGGACATTGATTCGAACTAAGTTTGAAGTGACCTGCAAGTGGACAACCAACTGGCTTTGCTTTATTCATGTTGAACCTCTCAAGAACTTTCTCAATGTAGCTCTCTTGAGACAACCAAATTAGTCCCTCTTTGCGATCACGAACAATTTTCATACCAAGTATTTGCTTTGCCGGCCCCAAATCTTTCATAGCAAAAGACTTGCTCAACTCCAATTTCAATCTGTTTATCATGGTAGAATCTTGACCCACAATTAACATGTCATCAACATAAAGCAAAAGAATAATAAATTTGCCATCCGGGAAATTTTTCACAAACACACAATGGTCCGAAGTGGTTTTAGAAAAACCATTATTCATCATGAAAGAGTCAAATTTTTTGTACCATTGCCGCGGAGCTTGCTTGAGACCATACAAACTTTTCTTCAATTTGCAAACAAATTTCTCTTTCCCTTTCTCCACAAAACCTTCTGGTTGCTCCATGTAAATTTCTTCTTCAAGATCACCGTGAAGAAATGCGGTCTTCACATCAAGTTGCTCAACTTCAAGGTTCATACTTGCAGCCATGCCAAGTACAACCTGAATAGAAGACATCTTCACAACCGGCGAGAAAATCTCGTCAAAGTCAATGCCTTTCTTTTGCCCAAAACCTTTCACAACAAGACGTGCCTTGTACCTCAGATTCTTGCTATCATTCTTCAATTTGAAAACCCACTTATTTTTCAGAATTTTCCTCCCTTTAGGCAACTTCACTAAGTCATAGGTGTGATTTTCAAGTAAGGAGTTCATCTCCTCTTCCATGGCCTTTTTCCAATCATCTTTCTTTGCATGCTCAATTGCTTCTTGGTAGCTCTCCGGCTCCCCTTGATCAGAAATCAACACAAATTCATTGGGAGGATACTTTCTTGAAGGTTGTCGGTCCCTTGTAGATTTCCTCAACTCAAGTTGTGGTGGCGGTTCTTGAGTTGGATGCTCTTCCTCAATTTCTGGCTCAACTTCATTAGGATTAGCATCATCCTCCACATCTTCAATAGGTGGCTGCACATCTCCCCCATTTTCATCATCAACTGAAGATGAAGGAGATGGATCCATGTCAATGAGATCACTATTTTTTGGCTCCGGTTGATCACCTTTGCCAAAGTCTTCAATTGTTTGGTCTTCAAGAAACACAACATCACGGCTTCGAATGACTTTCTTGTTGACCGGATCCCACAATCTATACCCAAATTCATCACGCCGATAGCCAAGAAAAATACATTGTCTTGACTTACTATCAAGCTTGGACCTCTCATCCTTTGGAATGTGAACAAAAGCTCGGCAACCAAACACTCTCAAGTGCTCATAAGACACATCTTTGCCAGTCCAAACTCTTTCAGGAACATCACCATTCAAAGGATAGCAAGGAGATAAATTGATCAAGTCAACCGCTGTACTCATTGCCTCACCCCAAAAGGATCTTGGCAATTTAGCTTGTGAAAGCAAACATCTTGTTCTTTCCACAATGGTGCGGTTCATCCTCTCGGCAACGCCATTTTGTTGAGGAGTCTTCTTAACTGTCTTTTGATGCCGAATACCTTGGCTGTGACAATACTCATCAAATGGCCCAATGTATTCACCACCATTATCTGATCGGATGCACTTCAATTTCTGCCCTGTTTCTCTTTCAACCATGGCCTGAAAATGCTTAAATACTTCTAGAACTTGATCTTTAGTTTTTAGTAGATAAGCCCAAACTTTCCTTGAATAATCATCAATGAAAGTAACAAAATAAAGTGCACCACCATGTGTTCTAACTTTTAAAGGACCACAAACATCCGAATGAATTAACTCCAAAACCTTTTCTTTTCTAGAAGCAACATTTTTATGAAAAGAAACTCTATGTTGTTTACCCGCCAAACAATGAACACAAGTTTTAAGATGTGTACCTTTCAGACCGGGTAGAAGCTCTTTCTTGAACAAAACGTGCAGCCCCTTTTCACTCATATGGCCAAGCCGCTTGTGCCATAATTCGGTAGAAGTATCATCTTCAAGTGCATTGACAACACTTTTACAAATTTTTCCTTGCATCGAATAAAGTGTATGAGTCTTCTTGCACTTAGCCACCACCAAAGAACCTTTTGTGAGCTTCCATATTCCATCACCAAATTTGTTGTTGAAGCCTTCATCATCTAGCTTTCCAGTAGAGATCAAATTGAGGCGAATGTCGGGAACATGCCTCACATCTTTAAGCAACAATTTGCAACCCAAATTTGTTTCCAAGCAAACATCACCCATGCCGATAATCTTGGACAAACCTTCATTACCCATTCGAACAGAACCATAATCTCCTGCAGTGTAGGTAGTGAAGAAATCAACTCGAGAAGTCACATGAAAAGAAGCACCGGAATCAATCACCCAATTGCTCTCTTGGCCCACAAAATTGATACAATCATCTTCACAAACGACCATGATATCATCGGTAGTAACTGCTGTTGTGTCTTCTTGCTTCTTATCCACACTTTTGTCACGCCTTTTCTCCTTGTTCTTGAGCTTTCGGCATTCCCGCTTCATGTGCCCTTTCTCATGGCAATAATAACACTCAACGTCTTTCTTTGAAAAAGAACCATCTCTTGACTTGTCATGGCTTTGATCACGACCATGAGGAGTCTTACTCCTCCCCCTTGTTTTGCTTCGACCTCTCACAACAAATGCTTCCGAATGAGAGGAACCGGCTGATTTTCTTCTAGTTTCTTCATTCAATAAGCTACTAGTGACTTGACCCATTGTGACAACTCCATCGGGCGCCGAATTACTAACTGTCACAACCAAAGTCTCCCAACTTTCGGGCAAGGAACTGAGTAGCATCAAAGCCTGCAACTCATCATCAAAAACAATTTTCATAGAAGCAAGTTGGTTAACAATACTCTTTATTTCATTCAAATGTTCCGGAATAGGGCTGCCCTCTTTATATTTTAAATTAACCAACTTACGAAACAGAAAGGCTTTATTTGTGGCTGATTTTCTATCATAAAGACTCTCTAATTTTTTCCATAAATCATGTGCCGACGTTTCAGTAGCAACATGATGAAATACATTGTCATCAATCCATTGACGGATAACACCAACGGCTTTTCGATTAAGCCTCTTCCACTCATCATCTTTCATACCTTCGGGTTTGCCACTATCACCCTCAATAGGTCCATACAAGTCTTTACAAAATAATAGGTCCTCCATTTTAGTTTTCAAAGTTACCCAATTGCTTCCATTGAAGCTAGACATACGACCCACATTCCCCTCCATTGATTTACACAAATAAATAGACCCAAATAAACCGTAAGCTCTGATACCAGTTGTTAGGGAAAATCGATGATTCCCCACAAGTAAATCAATCAATGGGAATAAAAACTAATGCGGAAAAATTAAATCAAAGGCAACACAAGAATTTTTACGTGGTTCCCTCAATGTGAGGTACGTCCACGGGATCGAAATCCGATTCCACTATCAACCAAATAAGTTCCAAACGATTACAAACGAGACACTAATGGTCTCACAAAACCACCCTTAGGTGAATTCTAATAATCACAAATAAACAAGAGGAAAGACCTCACCAAATTGATGAACCAAAATCTTCAGAATCAGAGTTGAAGAAGACCCAAAATAACAACCCAAATCAAACACCAATGGCTGCCGAAACCAAACCACTCACTGTGACTTTGAACCAAAAATCACCAAGAATGGATTAATGGGCACGAACTCCGAAAAACGTTATAGCAGCCTCCATCAACTTTTTGTGTATCTCACAAGAATAATATATATATTAGATATATATATTATTAAATCTTGGGTTTTGTAATCAAACCCTAACTGTATCCAAATTGAATTGGGCTTCCACAAATATAATATATAAAAATATATTATACTAAACCAAGCCAAATTAAAACTCTTTTTCCAAAACCAATTGGGTCTCACACTCCACCAAGGAGGTATACCCAACAATAACACAAGCATGATTATAGACAAAGATAGATAGAATGAATATCCACTAATCAAAATAACAGTTTTTGTAGTACAATGATATGACAATGATAAATAACTGAAAACCGTAATATAAACATTAACCAACCAAAATATATATAAATATCCATAAATATCAACTACACTCCCTATCTCACAAAACTCTCTCTAAACAACTCTATTCCTTTTTGTCACAAGAAGATAAGGGAACAATCCTCTAAGCCATCAAAAAATTCATCACTAGCACCATCATCAAGAGCTCCGGGATGGTGGAATTGTGCAAAGTCATGGGCAAGAGAGTCAATCTAGGCCTCAAGAGCATCAAGGCAAGACTTCATCCTATTGAAGTGGGTATCCATCCGAAGTTGCATACCCTAAAGATAGTCCATAATAGAATGAAGGGTGATAGGGAAAGTAGAAAGTTCGACCTCGTCGAGGAGATCTATGTCTCTACGACGATGATAAGATAGAGGAGTGTCGGCAGAAAGAGTGCCTGGTGCAATAGGAGCAACTAGTGCAGTACGAGGAGGAAGATAAAAATCGTCACTCCGTGAAATAGTGTGGGTCGTGATAGGACTTGCTTTCTCATGAAAGGGCTTGTAGAGAATAGGAGGTTCCCGAAAGCAAATGGTGACCTGAGTGATAAGGGAGCCAAAAAGCATCCCAACAGTCCCATGAGATTGATTCACATAAAGTTAGATGATCCTCCAAATGTAAAGTCGTAGGTCGACAGTAGCACCAGAGAGTATGGCATAGAGCAACTGTCAAACTGAGTTCCATCTTTTCTCCTAAACCAATTGGCTATAGGAAAGGCTACACTTATGTCTTTTATGGCATTCAACATCATGTCTCGCGAACTTTCTTTTAGAGCAGTTGTAGGGTGAGGCATTGTGTACCAACAATCTCTCCTTCATGATGATGCTCTTGCGATTTGAACCCATGACAGTTTAGCTCTGATAATAATTGTTAGGATTAAGCGCTTGTCATTTCATCAAAAACCATAGGAAGTGGTGAAGGTGCAACTTTATTTCCTTATATGCTTGGTAGCGTAAAGCCCCACACTATGTGGCAGGTGGGTATGGGGGCCTGCATCATAAGCGCCAACGGGACAAGCTGTAAAACATCGATGCCACACCCATATGTGATAGCGAGTCCATAATGTGATCGCTGGCCCTATAACCAACAATCTCTCCCGTAGCAACACCTAGGGGACTTGAACCCGTGACCTCGCTCTAATACCAATTGTTAAGATCACCAAATTCAAGTTTGGAAACACCTTTTTATAGAAGAAAAAGGTTTTTCAAAACAAATAGTAAGAATATATATGCAAACATTACCTTGATGGATAAGGAATTGAATCTTCCAAACTTATTGCGTGGGGCCAATTGAGTATGTGCAATGACCGAAATACCCTGACATGATTAAACTACCCTTAATCTCAATTTTGATAACCAAAAATAGCCAACACAAAATATCCTATTTTAGTAAGCCTTTACAACATTTATTACTGAGTACTAATAATGAGAGTAAGCCTTATACTAGGTGATGATGTGGAGTCTACTTTCAACATTTATAAGCAAATAAAGATAAAAAATCGTCTTAGGGAGTCTCGTTGCAGGTTCAAAAAATAGAACTGGATAGATCTAATTAAAGCACTAACATGAGGCGATCTACTTTCAACAAAAATTTATGTGGCTCACTATGGTGGTTTTCATAAAACTGAAAATTAAAGATTGAAAATTAAGTATTAAAAATTAAATGTTGAATTTTTTAAGTTGAAAAGTTATATGATAAAAATTTTTGTGTTGAACTAAAAATAAATTATTTAATGGCACTTGGTCTATAAATCCAATTTTGTACTTTCTATGCCCAAAGGTCCACACTCTAAAATACTTTGTCTATAAGGACAAGCTCTTGCAAAATGACCAAATTACCCATCTATATATACCAACAGAGCACCAATGTCACTGTCTCCTCTCTGCCACTAGCACCCTCACCGTTGCCGCCCACCACCATATCACCATCGACGTCAACCTTAGAGACAAGAGGGCCTTCGCCGTCACTTTGGCAACATTGTCATCCTCCTTTACACCATGATCTGAGGGAAGAGAAGACTTCGAAGCTCATGTTCCATAGCCGTCGCTGCCCTGAGCAACTTCCACATTCCAGCATCGCCGTCGCTGTAGACACCCCATTTTTGACCACCCGCAAGACTCAGACGCTTGGTTTCATGCACTCAATGATGAAAGTTGAATTATGATTTGCAGCGATTCAGAATCAGTCAGGCTTTCAAAATAACCTCACATCTTCAACATTTACCTTGTTTGAACCCTTGGATTTCATTTTTGGACTATTTCTCACCTTGAGCTGAGTTTGAACAAAAAAAACAAAGGAGGCCATCAAGGCTCGGCCGTGCATCAGTGATGGCCGGCCGTGGCTGTGAATGGCCGGCCGGCCTTCGATGGCGATAAACACTATTCTAGGTAGGAGGCCGTCAGCTGTCCATTTTTGAAGATATTTATCACCTTTTGAGCTTGAATTCTATAAAACTGAAGCTCTGGGATTGTTTTTAGGGTTGAACAAAATTCAAGAAGAGATATATACACCTTGAGATCCCTTGACTCCTCCTTCTTCCATTGCAAGTTATCTTTAAGTTAACCTAGCTTGCTTACACCACCTATATACACCATATACAACCTTGTCTTACAATCCTAAAGCCTTGGTTGATCTTAAGGAAGTATAATTCAAGCTTACAAATACATTGAAACCATGTTTGAAACATCAAACAACAAGCTTACTTCTTGAAAGGTATAAGCTTGTTT
This sequence comes from Camellia granthamiana, assembly GCA_036172215.1. Classification (NCBI taxonomy): domain Eukaryota; kingdom Viridiplantae; phylum Streptophyta; class Magnoliopsida; order Ericales; family Theaceae; genus Camellia; species Camellia granthamiana. The sequence continues at coordinate 8,181 of JAXFYN010000421.1, forward strand.
TCTCTTCTCTTGCCTTCATTTCTATCCTTTACTTCATAATTCTTGCTGTTTTGGTTGGTTTTGAGATTGTTTGAAGTGTTAAAGTTGGGTTTGAAGAGTTACCAAAAGGGCATAGAGAGCTTGCTCTTTCTACACCTTTATTCATAACTCAAACCTTCTCATTTTCACTATTTTCCTTTGGTATTTACACTGATTTTCAGAGGTTTGAAAAGGCTAAAAACCATGTTTTGAAGCTTCAAAAATAGACGGGTTAGCCATCCCTCCTTATCTTTGTTTACTAGCCTTAATTCTCATCTTTATTATCTAGCTTTTCACCCCCTTTTCATGCATATTTTACCTCTGAATTTCATGTATTTAGGGCTATTTTGAGGTTATCTAGGTCTTTTCAATTGGTTCATACCTTGTTTAATGCGCTTGTGGTCTCATTAAGTTAGCATACCCCTTGTTTATTATGCTTTCTTTGCTCATTTTCCATGTTTGGAGCCTAAGTTGATTAATCAATCAATCATTCCATATCTTTCATTCATGATAATGGTTTTAACCGATTGAGGTTATTCAATGCATGTAAAGGAAACCTAGACTTAATGGCTTAATCTCTTCAGATATTCATCGTCAACGGTGTAGTCTCTTTCTCATGTTTTAGAAGGACCTCTTGTTTGACATCACTTCTCATTTAGAGGACTTTAACATCACATTTGGACAAAAGGATTAATGAATGGCAATGACTAAAACAATTGGTTTAAAACTTGAACCAACACACTTAAAGAAAATGGCTTTAATAGCTTGAACTTGGCCGGACGTTATGCCAAGTTTCTTTTGTCAAGGGTCATCAAGCATCAATTCATGGTGTTTTTGATGTCCTTGGAGCGTCTCAACTTCCTTTTTTCAGTTCATTCTATGACAAAAAAGGAGGGGTGGTCCATTTGCATTACATTCATTGATTTTTGTCCAAAATTGCATTCGAGACCATCAAGCGATCATATCGCTCATTGAGGGTTTTGGAGTCAATCCCAACCTTATCTTGAGGCTTTTCCATGACAGAGAAGGAAGGAAGGACAAACAGAGCTTAAAAATGCTTTATCTGCACTGATTTCACCTCAGAGCACAGAAACAAAGTTTTGCACCAAATCAATGCATGGCCCGCCTTTTGTAGGCCCGGCCGACCATCAATAATGCACGGCCGGCCCTTGGTGTGTGGCCAGCAGTGCAATTTTGCAGAAACAGAGGCAGTGGCTAAAGGTGAAACAGAGGCGGTCTGGGCAGACAGAGTAGCTTTCAGGCGATGTGCATTCAGCATCCATCCATCTTTCTTGGTGCTCATGTCGAATGTGTTTGATCGTTTAATTGTTTCATTAGCATAGTGAATTGAGTTGTAATATTTAATTTTCCTAATTAGTTGTAGCTAATTATTTGGTGTTGTAATATTTAATTAGCTTAGCCTAGTTAATTTCTTTTAATTAATTAGCTTAGATAGTTAGTTAATTATTCATTTCAAGTGTTGTAATAATTAGTTAATTAGTTTAGCTATTTATTCAAGTTTTGTAATAATTAGCTTAAATAGCTTAATTAGTTTAGCTTAGTTAGCTAGTTTATTCATTCGGACTCTCCTTCATGAGAGCATAATGTAATGATGTGCATGTCTTCCAACCCCACATCTTTCTCCCTTTTATTTATCCACTTTTGATGGTTCGATTAGGGACATGTTTCAATTAGCATACCTTATACTTTATGCTTGCATCAATTCATTCGTATTGCATGCACCGAGGCTCGGCGCATCATTCAAACTGCATTGTCATTTCAATACTTCTTCAAATACATGTTTAACCGCATGTTATCAAATCAATTCATATGACATGTTAGTAGTCGAGCCTATTAATACCAAAAGAACAAGTCAAAATCCCGAAGAAGTAGGACCCAAAACCAAACTAAAATTTGGAAAAAGACTCACAGGGGTCGACCCTTCCTAGACTGGTGTCGACTCTTCAGAAAGAATTGAAGAAAAACAATGCTGGTAGAAAACAAGGTGTCGACCCTTGGACCCAAGGTGTTGACACTAATTTTTAACAACCAAACCTAGATTTTGCTGTATACAAGGGTCGACCCTTCCTAGATTGGTGTCGACCCTTGAGGCCAACAACAAAAGATAAAGGTCGACACCAATGTCGACACCACCAAGACTGGTGTAGACCCTAAATTTCAGTAACTATTCCAAGAACAAAGAAGCAAGACGGTGTCGACCCTTCCAACACAAGTGCTGACCCTTGGAGCTTAACAAAATAAAGATAAGAGGGCAGTGTTGACCCCAACAAGGGTGATGTCAACCCCCAAAGCCAAAACCAAATATAAAGAGAAAGGAACGACCATCACGAATATGGTTTCCCGAATTTAAAAGAAATATATGGATCGGGTCTAAGCCCAGATCGCTATAACCTCCCCTTTTAAGGAATTTCGTCTTCGAAATTATAAATCAAACTTTAACACCATGTTTAAACCAATTATAACAATGATAATCAATCAATTCCATTACCATGACTCATCCACTGGTCGTTCCTTTTCATCAACATGATAAACAAGTTCTCAGTATTGAATATACAATTAACATTTTTTAAGACATATACAATGTTTATATTAAATCAACATAACAAAAGGTTCAATACATGCTCAAGTATTAACAAATAGGTCCGGATACTTCTCAGGGACTTTCAATTCACGTTCCCAAGTTGCTTCCTCAACTCCATGATGTCGCCACAATACTTTAACCAAGGAAATTGTCTTGCCTCGCAAGACTTGGTCTCAAGTATCCAAGACTCTCACCGGTCTCTCCTTATACGAGGCATCCTCATCTATCTCTAAGTCGGTCCAATCTAACACGTGCGATGGATCCAACTTATACTTTCGAAGCATACTAATATGAAACACATCATAAACCCTGGAAAGTTGTGACGGCAAAGCCAAGCGATAAACTACTTCTCTAATCTGCTCAAGGATTTCAAAAGGCCCAATAAATCTAGGGGACAACTTTCCACTCTTCCTAAACCTCATCAAACCCTTCCTAGGTGATATCTTTAAGAAGACATGATCTCCTACCTCAAAAGACAAAGGTCTCCTCCTACGGTCGGCATAACTTTTCTGCCGACTCTGGGCAGTAGCCAACCTCTTACGTATAAGGGTGACTTTCTTAGTCGTCTCCTAGACTAACTCTAGACCCAACATAGGTGTATCACCTATGTCGGACCAACACACAGAAGATCTACATGGTCGGCTATACAAGGCCTCAAATGGTGCCATGCCAATATTCGACTGGAAGCTATTATTATAGGCAAACTCCACTAAGGGTAAGTGCCTCTCCCACGACCCCTTAAAGTCAAGGATACAACTGCGAAGCATATTCTCAAGGATCTGAATAGTACGCTTGGACTGCCTGTCAATCTGAGGATGATATGCAGTGTTAAAAGTCAATCTCGTGCCTAAGGCATTCTGTAGGCTCTGCCACAACCGAGCCGTAAAATGCGGATCTCTATCCAAAACAATCGTTACAAGGACCCCGTGCTACCTCACCATGTCCTTAACATAAAGGTCGGCTAGAAAGTCTACCGAGGCATTCACGCGCATAGGTATAAAGTGCGCTGACTTGGTTAACCGGTCAACTACCACCCAAATTGCATCACTACCCCGTTGAGTCCTCGGAAGGCCCACAATAAAATCTATCGTGACATGCTCCTACTTCCACTCGGCTATAGGCAAGGGTTGTAACAAACCCGCTGGTCTCTGATGTTCTACCTTCACTTGTTGACAAGTAAGGCACTTCGACACAAATGCGGCCACATCCTTCTTCATTCCCCTCCACCAAAACTGGCAACTAAGGTCGTGATACATCTTTGTGCCTCCCGGATGCACCGCAAGGCGTGAATGGTGAAACTCTCGAAGTACTTCTTCTTGATAAGACTCCAGCACGAAAAGATTGTCACGACATCTAATACTTAAATCGGGATACACATTCAAGCCTTTCTCTACCTTCCTACTAGAGATCTTTCCCTAGAGGGTTTCTGCATCAAGATCACTCTTCTGCATTTCTATCACTCTGTTCACAAGTGTAGGTTGGGCAACTATCGAAAATAAGGCTGAAGACTCAACGGGCTCGCCAAGATGCAATTCAAAATCACCAACAACACCCAAAATCTCCCTTTCTCAAATGACAATGCTAGCTACACTGCTAATGGATTTCCTACTTAAGGCATCGACTACAACATTGGCCTTCCCCGGATGATAATGCAACTCAAATTCATAATCTTCTATAAACTCCATCCACCTCCTCTACCACAAACTTAAGTTTTTCTGTGTAAACAGATATTTCAAACTTTTGTGATCAGAAAACACTTCAAACTTCTCACCAGACAGATAATGTCTCCAAATCTTTAAGGCAAAGATCACCGCTGCTAACTCTAGGTCATGAGTAGGGTAGTTCCTCTCATGTGTTTTCAACTGCTGTGAGCCATAGGCTACTACTTTTCCCTTTTGCATCAAAACACAACCCAAACCTTCCCGTGAAGCATCACAATACATCGAGTAGCCTAAACCCCTCTTCGGAATAACCAATACTGGAGCAGTGGTGAGTCTAACCTTAAACTCTTGAAAATACTTCTCACAAGTCTCACTCCACACAAACTTAATTCCTTTCCTCATTAGTCTAGTCAATGGTGAAGCAAATCTAGAGAAGTCTTTCACAAACAGACGGTAATACCCGGCCAACCCCAAGAAACTATGGATCTCAAAGGCATTTTTAGGTTGCACCCATTCTTGTATTGCTTCTATCTTGGATGAATCTAGAGTCAATCCTTCCCTGGATACCACATAGCCTAATAACTTAACTTCCTTCGACCAGAATTCACATTTTCCAAACTTAGCATATAGTTTGTGGGCTGTAAGTAACTCAAGTACTAATTATAAGTGTTCCTCGTGTCCCTCCTCAGAGAGTGAGTAAATCAAGATGTCATCAACAAAGACGACCACAAAATGGTCTAGAAATTCACGGAAGATCCAGTTCATCAAATCCATAAACACGGCTGGTGTATTGGTTAGCCCAAAGGGCATCACTAGAAACTCGTAATGGCCATACCACGTACGAAATGTTGTCTTCTCGATATCCTTCTCCTTTACTCTCAACTGGTGATAACTCGATCTCAGGTCTATCTTAGAAAAGCAATAAGACCCCTTCAACTGATCAAACAAATCATTTATACGAGGCATTAGGTACTTGTTCTTAATAGTTATTCAATTCAACTTCTAGTAGTCAATACAAAGTCACAACACGCAATCTTTCTTTTTGGCAAAGAGAGCCGGTGCTCTCCAAAGCGAAGTACTAGAGCGGATAAAACCCTTATCTAATAATTCTTGGAGTTGAATCTTTAACTCATTCAACTTGGCGGGTGCAAATCTATATGGAGCCATAGAAATCGATGTCGTGTTAGGCACTAAGTCAATAGAGAACTTGATCTCTCGGTGAAGTGCTAAACTATTAAGATCCTCGGGGAAAACATCTGGGTATTCACAAACTACCCTTAGCAACTCAACCTGGATTTCATCACACTCACTACCCAAGAAGTTGGCAAGAAGACAACTAAGCTCACTTCGTCCATGCGGATCAGACATTGGTGACAAAACTTTATCGACTCTGTCCCCCATGAAATAAAAACAATCATCGCTCAGGGTACATACAGTAACCCTTTGACAGTAACAATCTATGACGACTCGATACGACGACAACCAGTCCATACCCAAAATAGCATCAAAACTAGACATGTCAATCAACACAAATGCAAAAGGAAGTCGGCGACTGACAACCTCTATGTCACAACCCCGACACCCCTGCTCCAAGACAATCTAACCACCAATAGGTGACACTACATTGGGTGGAGATGTTAATTGTGCAAGCTGGTAGCTTTGTGTCTATCTCGAACCAGACGCATCAGGTGTGCCACCCAACTGAGGACAGAACTTCTTCAAGTGCCCTGCCTGCCCACACTGATAACAAGTGAGCGACTACCCTCTCCACTGACTTTGGCTCTGAGAACGAGCCGTAGATAAACCAGACCGTTGCCTTCCTCCCCTTTACGGGCAAGCTGGAGACTTGTGGCCTAATTGGCCACACTTGAAACAGGTGAAACCTCCCTGACCACCACTCCCAGAACCCAAATTTGGCACTAGAAAAGTGGACCTCGACTGTGCTCCGTGAGACTACTGTGGGGTAGAACCCCTCTGTCTCTTATGATCCCCCTAAACATCCTAACTCCTCTTAGAGCCTCTCATCCACTCCTCCTCCATCTACATCATGGTCTCAAGATGAGCCGCCGACTCTACAAGTCGCCCATAATCCATAATCATTGATGCGGCCACCTTCAAAAGGAGCCTAGTCCTCAATCTCTTCTCAAATTCCACACAACGGCGTTCCTCCGTCGCCACAAGCTTAGGTGCAAATCTAGAGAGACTAGTAAAAGCTGCCTTAAACTCGGCTATTGGTGTGTTGAGCTGTTTGAGCTTTAGAAACTGATCCCTCAACTTCTCCCTAACCGTGGGAGGTAAAAACTTGTCTTGGAAGGTGTTGACAAAAGTCTCCTAAGTCACTCCAATGCGCCAATGCGCATACTTCCACTACTGACCCACATCTCCTTTCAGCTGGAAGGATGCCAGGGTCACCCTCAATCTGTTATCCCTGATGCCAAGCATCTCAAACGTCTTCACTATTTGCTCTAGCCACTCATCCGCCTTTAATGGCTCCTTCGGATCACCCAGAAACTTATCCAGATTTGACCGAAAAAGCTTCCTCTTCAGAAAAGATGGCGCTGTCTCAATAACTTGGGCATGGACTTGATTCTCAGCTCTGAGAATGCCCATAGATTCCTGCAATGCTCCGGCCATTTCGCGAGCCAAAGCGCCTATGGCTTGCTGACCAACTGGCTTAGCCACATTGGCTTGACCAACTCCTTCTTCTTGTGTCGGAATATCATTCAGCAAAGGCACCTCATGCCTTCTAGGCCTACCACGCCTACCACACCTACCACCACCACGTCCACATCCTGACATCCTAATAAAGGTAATAAAAGAGATTAGCACATTTACAAATGTGCTGAAGCTAACTCACTCACGTCCTAATGCGGTAGACAACAGTAATTCACTCCATATAAGCACATAGTCACATAAACACATACGAATTTTCCTTCATAGATAATGATCGTCCCACGGTGTTGCCAGAGTTCCAATTAGAAACAGTACTGATACCAAGTTGTAACACCCCAAAATAAATTATAATAAATCACCCACGATAATAAGTAAATAACAATCTAAATCAGAGTAGAAAGTCCTTCCAATACATAAGACTCAGTTGTACAAAAGAGTGCACATGCGGATATACATTCATAATACCTAACCCTGAATCTATAGCATGTGCCAACATCAAGATGTGAAATAGAAGTTATACAAATAATTGAAATGCCTTGAAGGCTGCAACCATCCAAGACTGTGCTTGGTTACATCAAAATGGATCTATATTCAATACAAATAAAGCCCTAGGCTTACACAAACAAATTACAACAAAGTAAACAAAATGAAACTCTTGCTCCAATCCTTCCAGGCTACTGCCTTAGCGGAGGCATCTCACCAACACCTGAAAAAGGTTTTCCCATATAGGGTGAGCTAAAGCCTAGTAGAAATAATCCAACACAATATATGAATCTTAACAAAGATATAAGGGTGAAATGCATATGCAATGCTCATGTCAAAATGTTTTACATTTCTTTCTTAAAACCATGTCATGCTCAGTTTATACCACAATTCTTAATTCATATTCTTTACAGTAAAAAACAAGGGGAATTCTTAACCGGTCCTTTCACAGATATTTCGTCCACGGGAAACCGTCAAACGGCACCCACGTAAACGTAGCCTATACAAGCGCTATTATTGCCATTTTACAGATATTTCGCCGTGGGAACCGACACCCATGTATACATGTATTTTTTGGTACTTTCATCCTGGATACATAGGCCAACTTGATTTGGTGATACACACCTCTTTCCCACATTCACCCATTTTTCTCAAAATCATATACATTTTCAATGTATTAAATAAGAAACAATGTTCAATGCACATGGATGAGAAACTAATTTTAGTTCACCTAATTCTCATGCAATTTCAACGACACTCATAGCTATCCTCCACCGATAGCCCAAAACAGATATCTCTAATAAATAGAAAACATTTCAGTAACAATACACATTATTTTCATTTCCAAGATATGAGCGATATAACATATCCTACTCCACCACCATTATCAATATCCTCCATCACCATCATCAAGACATAAGCGATATTACAAAACCAACATCATCCTTCAATATTTTTCCAACACAAGTCAAACCCATGGTTTTAAAGCAAAACCTCGTTTTCTTTCAAAATCAATTTTGAGTAGAGAAAGACATTATTCCAATTTCATAAGACCCAACATCATTTTCATTTTCTTGACAAGATCAACATTTGAGATTTCTAGGGCAAAATCCCTTTTTTCTTTACATATCATTTCCAAAGGTAAAAACCCATCACTTCATCATATATCAACAATAAACACCTTTCTACAAATACTTCCAACAAACCATTTGAAAGCCCCTCTTTTTGATTTCCAACCAAAACCTTAGATTTGCTCAAAATCTCTAAAAATTACAATATTGCTTTAAAAATATCAAATAACTAAGTTAAGAACCATAGGAGGGTGCGGAGAATCCCTACCTCAAACTTAGAAGAGGAAGAAGGAAGAAAAGCCCAAAAGTTGACGGTGACGAAACAAGAATTTGCTCCGATCAAAACGAAGCCCTCGACAAACTCTACAGTTAATCTCAAAGGAGCAAGGTGTAGAGATGCTTTTAGGTGAGTAGATCTAAAGATCGTTGAGCGAACAATGAGTTTACAGAGAAAAAAAAAGGGACTCACAGTTTAGAGAGGGAAAAGAGAAGAAAAAGTGAAGTAAAGGGTAAGTGAGGACCTTATTTATAGTGCTAGGTTAAAGTGAAATAAAGTCCCAAAATCAACCCAAAGAACAAGTTAAAATTCCCAAGAAGTAGGGCTCAAAACCAAACTAAAATCTGGAAAAAGACTCACAGGGGTTAACCCTTTAGGAAAAATTGAAGAAAAACAATACTGGAAGCAAATAAGTTGTCGACCCTTGGACCTAAGGTGTCGACACTAATTTTCAGCAACCAAACCCAGATTCTATTGTATACTAGGGTCAACCCTTCCCAGATTGGTATCGACCCTTGAGGCCAACAACAAAAGACAAGTGTCGACACCACCAAGGCTGGTGTCGACCCTAAATTTCAGTAACTATTCCAAGAACAAAGCAGCAAGATGGTGTCGACCCTTCCAACATAGGTGTCGACCCTTGGAGCTTAACAAAACAATGATAAGAGGGTAGTGTTGACCCCAACAAAGGCGGTGTCGACCCCTGAAGCCAAAACCAAATATAAAGAGAAAGGAACAAGCATCACGAATATGGTTTCCCGGATTCAAAGGCAATAAATGGATCGGGTCTAAGCTTGAATCGCTATAAAAAATGTATTGATTTCAGTAAAAATGCAATAAATTTAATGAAAAATGTTTGGTGTTCTTCAAATTTTTTGTCATTTACTTGTATCTTAGGAGTACTTGTCATTTATGATTTTTACATTTTCATTTTTCCTTCTTTTTATTCCAGAAATACATTTTTCTTACACATATCATGTACCGCCCCCACACCCTAACACCCACCTCGTAAAGCCTTAATAATCTATCACGGAACCTCCTGCCTTGTGTTATCTCAGACATGTGGGAATGAATTCCCTCCATACTCTTATCCTTCATCCTTCTCCATACTTTATTTTTTGGACTCCATTCTAGGCTTACATTGATAATCTAAACCGTTCATTTCGTAATCCCAACAATTTAGATGAGTTATGCAAAAAATAAGTTTCATTGGATATCACTAGATAATATGAATAAATTGCATCTTGTTTTTTTAAAATGGACAGTAATTGTGAGTTTAAACTTACACCTTTCGTTTTATAAAACAAAAGTAATTTGTTTATGTATTCATCGATATCTGATGAAGTTGATTTTTGCACAGACGGTCTTCATTGTGAGATTTATATGTTGAACGGTTTCGATTATCACTATGAGCCTAAAATAAAGTATAAAATAATATGGAGGGTAAGAGTATGAAAGGGAGACATACGCCAAACGGTTACACTCGGCTTATTGAAAAAGAAAAGAAATGAGAGAATGCTTAATAACGTGAATAATGATGAGAAATTAAAAAAAAAAAATGATTGTGAGAAAATCAAATCAAACCAAACTTAAGTTTTGTTTCTCACTAAAACGTGGTGAGATTTGATAAGAAACCAAAACAGAGTGTCAAATGACGACGAAGGAGTGTGCTGAAGAATGAAGGTGATGTTGAGTCTAGGTGACAATGCTGCGATTTAGAGGTGCCAAGTCCGCTTCTCTCTCTTTCTCTCTTTTTCTCTCTCTGATTGCGCAATTTGTTGGATTGTCTCACATACGATCATCAGCGAAACAAGAGGCAGTGGCGGTGTGATTGTAGGTAGGTATGGTGTTTCGTCTTCATGTCAGAATCTGATAACAATTTATCCTCTAAGGCAATGTTAATTAAAAAATGGTGAAATATCATATTAAGCTCATCCTTGTTGGTAATTGCCTTTTTTCGATCCAATTTCTTGGAATTCATATGCAACTGGTTGTTTGGAAAATATAAAGATACTCATAAAGAAACGCTTACATTCCCCTAATCTTTTAATCCGTTTACAATTAACCTTTCACAAGAAGTCTAAATAGATATGGATGATACTTCATATTTAGTACGTGTAGATGTTTTCCAATTAAGAAAAATTAATTACTATTCGTAGTTTGTTTGATACATAAAGAAAGCGTACCCATCGATAACTACCTTTCTAGAATACATTTTGATGCTCAACGTCGAAAATCACAACAAATTGAATCTCAACACAAATAGTCAAAAGATTCAAAACAGTTGACATGAATTATTTGAAAAAGCTCAAATGAAAACATTGTTAGGAAAAATATATGATTTTCCACAAGTAAATCAATCAATGGAAATAAAAACTAATGCGGAAAAATTAAATCAACAATGACACCAGAATTTTTACGTGGTTGCCTTAATGTGAGGTACGTACATGGGATCAAAATCTGATTCCACTATCAACCAAGAGTTTTCAAACGATTACAAACAAGACATGAATGGTCTCATAAAACTACCCTTAGGTGAATTCCAAATAATCACAAAATAATCCAGAGGAAACACCTCACCAAATAGATGAACAAAAATCTTTGAAACAGATTGTAAAAGATTCAAAATAATAGACCCAAATTAACTTCACCAAACCAGCCGAAGATTCACATAGACAATGCTTCAAAGCAGCCAAACTTGAAAACCAAAGAAACTTTCAAGCATTAGTTGGGAATTGTACCCACCGAAAGGAAAAATAATCTTATAGCAGCCACAACACTTTTTCGGAAAACCAAAACAAATTGTTAACTTTTGGACTTTTTATTAAAGCCCTAGCTATTACCAAATAGATTATTAAATATCCATTGGGCCTTCAAATAATATATTAAAAATATATTATAACTAACACCAAACCAAATTGAATTCTTTTAATAAACCAATTCGGTCCTATACTCTACTAAGGAGGTATACCCAACAATTCTCCTCTTATCGTCTTGGCATCAACCATACCAGCCAAAGTTCAACACTTCAAATATTTGTCCCTCAACAAGTCTTAGTCAACATATCTGAAATATTATCATCCGTGTGAACCTTTTCGAGTTGTAAATCTAATACATCATGAATCCAATGATATCTCACATCAATGTGTTTTGATCTCGAATGAAAAGTATAATTTTTACTCAAATGAATAGCACTTTGACTATCATAATAAAACACATACCTTTCTTGCTTCAAACCCAACTCTTGCAAAAATTTCTTCAACTATAACTTGTAGACGTCCCCGAACGTCCCGGGAGGGAATCCGGTTTTGTTCATTGGGCTTACTACAGTTCGGACTCAATGTCACGGTTCTGAATCTGATCTCGCAAAGTGCAATCAGAGATCGATAAATCACCAAAGAGTCCAAATCCAGCAAATCGTTTTGAAAAACTGATTTTTAGAAAGAAGTGCCAAACATGAACTGCTTTGCCAGATACAGAGTCGCCACCTAAATATTTCATTTTGGGGAAATTTAGAAAACCCTGACTCGTGCCTAAGGCCACGTGTCCATCATCACCAAAGTTTCCTCAGCTAGGGAACTTGGGTACGATTGGGGAAGGTCATTTCATGAGCACCCCCGCTCGCCCGATCAAAGATCGGCCATTACTAAGCATGATATCGAGTTTTTGAAAACACATGTGCTCTTATTCCGGTTTATTAGCCTAGAATTACTATGTGATGCGCACAGCATACAAGTATAGACTGGATTGCCTAAGTTGGAACAAAGCATCGCATATCCATTTGTTTTGAAAATGGATTGAAGTTTGCTACTCGCAAGTAGGCTAAAACACGGGTTTCGACGAATTATTCCAACTCAAGCAACCCAACCTTCACCCACAGGCATTCAGGCAGTTATATCACATAAGCACATAGCCTCATGGTAAGCATGCTATCATGGCAGTCACTCACACACATGCAAGGATGCTAAAGCACAAACACTTACCGAGTACTTCGAGCCAAAGAAAGAAGCTAATTAGAAATCGTGCATGAATCCTAACTATGCTAAGAATGCCTAATGCAACACATGCAAAAATGCAACTACAATAGGCTCGGCTATTCTAAGATGGCATATGAGATGTAACAATCAATACATGTATTCAACTTAGAATTGAAATACAATGCAGTTAACATGATGCGCGAGCCCGATGCATGCAATATAGATGAATGAATGCAAGCATGCGAACATATAGATGCTAATTGAAACATGCCCTAAAACTAACCATCATAAGCTGGTAAATAAAAGGGAGAAAGACGTGGGGTTGGAAGACATACATCACACACACGCACACTTATTACAACATTGCCCTCCTCGGAGGGTCCGAATGAATAGTACAGAATAAACTACCTAATCTAAGCTAATTAAACTAATTATTACACAACATTAATTAATTAACGAATTAACTAAGTAAGTAAGGAAACTAACATGCAAATTAAACAAAATGGACTGCCTCAGCTCTGTTCCGAATGATAGGGATGCATGCATGCTCAAGTCGCCTTGTCAGGAAATCCATCGCGATGCCCCAATTTGCCCCTGTTTGCAACTGGTCCCAGAACACTGTACAAAGCTCCAGAAGGCTGCTGACCAGTTTTTGCTGTTGGTTTCCATTTTGTTGCAACAGAGAGCGAGAAAGGGGCATGGCAAAGTATTTTCAACATATGTGTGCATGACCACTCTCCCCATCATTGCGCAAGCTCCAGGGAGTGTAGTCCTCGATCCTCGTGCCACCAATCACGCATCTCGATGTATGATGATCGAGGAGTCGGATTGCAGGACTTGATGCAAAATGAATGCACATATAAACACAACAAGGCCTAAACTCCAGCATGGGTAATCCGGAGTGTCGGCGACCGAAAATCGAGTCACGTTTCGTCACTTGGAGTACGAAACGTCCCTCGTTTCCCGTGTTTGGACTAAACCCTATTCCAAACAGAATGCAATATACATGCCATACACGATACGACTAGCATGCAACCCTAAACGCAATGCAACCTAATCATGCTAGCATGCGAGGGATGATATGCAAACATGCAACTAGCATACACAATGCTATGAACTAAAAATGGCATGCTCAATGCACATGACCTATATGGCATATGCAATGCACATACGAAGATGGACATGCATGAAGACATGAACAAGGCATACACAATGCGACGATCAAGCATGCGACAACATGGATATGGCATACATAATGCAAGATAGACTTAAACTAAAATGAATGGGCCTCAGCCACACTCAAATCAGTGGCCATACATGATGAAAATGAAGCAACAACACACATGCAAACATGTACAAATGCAAGGGACCAAACCTAAGGCACAAAGTGAAACTCCACCAAAGCATGGTAAGCATGAAATATGGCATACAATCACATATTTTCCAGCTCTGAAATAACATGCAAGATGGTCCCGAATCATGCAAACACCTCACACAATGCATGCTAGATGGCCCAAATACCGAAACTAGTGAAGTGGATTACACTATAGGCATGCAAAGCCATACTCAAATGGCCAAACCAGCCCAAAACAGTCCCTATGCAGGCCAAAACAGTAGCAAATATGGACTAAAATGATGGCTCGCAAAGCATGGAAATGAAGCTCCTGCAATGGTCCAAAAATGAGGTATTCATGCATAACTCTCAAAAACATTCAAAGAGTGGAAAACATGGGAATATGGCATACATATAAGCTCTGAAATATGATTCACAATGATGCCAAAACATGGAAACTCCTCAAAATACGCATGCAATAGGCTTCAAAACTCAAAGCTAGGCAAGGGTATTGAACTATAACCATGCATAGCAAACATCATTCGACCATGAGGCCCAAAAACAAAGCTAAGGCAGTCCAAAACATGCACAAAATCAATTTAAGGCATAGCCAAAAAGTGCTAGAATCAAAGGCCAAAATAGCATGCAATGTAAGCTAGTAAAGAGGATTTGCACTACAAGCATGTGATGCAATCAAGAGGACACTAATCCAACAAAATTCAGAGGTATGCCATGCCAAATAAAGCCCAAAAACCCACTGAAACATGGTTAATGCATGCAAGAATGAGATGCTCCTTTGATATGCTATGAAGAGGGTTATTCTACACATGCAAGACGGACATCCAATATGGCAAAACAAGCTCTGGACAGAGCCTATGTAGGTCCTAAGACTCATCAAAAATGGCCTGAAACATGGCTTGGAAGTATGCGAATAAGGGCTCCTTTGTAAGGCCAAAAATGGTAGAAAACAAAACAAGGAGAGAGAGGGTCACCCCTCTCTGATTTTGGCACTCAAAATAGCATGCTAGCCACTGAAAATCCACTGGATTTCAGTGGCTAAAAGGCCAAACAAAGGCCAACACAAATGCTCTAAGGCATGGCTCAAAACAAGGTAAAATGAAGCATGCAAGGGGGTAGATGACCCCCAACAGAAAAATGATCTTAAACAAACATGTTAAGGGCCTCAAAATAAGACTTTTTTCAGTTTAAACCAAAGCTCAAATATGCTTGAAAGTATAGCTAAAAGATGAAGCAAAATAAAGCCTTAAAAGGGAAAAAGTGCGTTACCCTTGTAGTACAAAAGGACCAGCAACCTCTGGACCACAAAGACAGCCTCTCAACCTTTGAAAATGGCCTCCAAGATGCTTAGAGTGATGGTGGAGGGGTTAGGTTGGGAGATGGCATGCAAAGGTGCAAGAACCATGCACTTTTTGAGCTTGGATGTAGAGATATAGAGGGAGAAGTCTTGTATGCCTTAGACAAAATTTTTTGAACCCTCTACAAGGAAGGGGAGCCCTTCCTTTATAGACAAGAGGGACTGAAGCTTCTCCTAGAAGCTTAAAACCAAGGGCAAACATCCTCCATACACGTGTATGGAGGATGCAGTCTGTGCCTCCCAGCTGGCACAGCTGGAATCAACTCACTGAGACAGAACTGATGGGAGCTGGCCGACCAGTTCAAGTGGTCGGCCGACCACTTGCCCTAGTCGGCCGACCAGGGTCAAAAGGTTCAAGTGGTCGGCAGCCTCCCAGGGTGGTCTCCACATGAAATGCAAGCAAGTGGTATGGTGGGAGACCAGTAAATGTGGCCCAAAAACCAAGGAGACCAGCTTCCTGTCAAGAAAACCGGCCGGCGAAGAGAAAGGTGGTCTCCAAGGAGAAAAGGTGGTCTCCCACCCTTGTACCACCTTCCAAAAAATGAAAATGGGGTCCAAGCCAAAAATGGACGAAAACGGATGCAAAACGAGGGTTCGGGGGCCAAAATGCACAGCGGGGTGCCCCGAAAACTGATTGTTAAGCATCGAAAGTGGCGTGCGACCACGAAGGTGGTCTCTCGGGCCGTAGTGTCCCTCTAGAGAGAGGAAACAAGGTGTGTACCAAAAACCGTGCCAAACGGAGAATGTTAAACGGTCCAGAACCGAGGTGCGTGGCCGACGGCTCTGAAAATCGGAAACTGGCCTCCAAACGGGAACAGTGGCCTATGACCACGAAAAGTAGTCTACGACCACCGAGAGATGATCTACAAGACCTCTCCCTCCCTCCGGGAAGAGAAAGCAAGACTTGGTCTGCAAACCGAGGCAAAGCATAAAAAGGTCCCGAGGTCCGAGGGTAAGGACCTCAGCTGAAACTCCGAAACCTCAGAACGAGCACACCATGCGCAATCACCAAGCGCTCAATCGATGACGTCTGAGTCTTAAGGTCGGTCAAAAATGGGGTGTCTACATAACTCTTCCTTGCAAGCTTCCGTAATGGTGATAAATTCAGCTTCGGTAGTTGAGAGAGCAACACATTTTTGTAATTTAGATTGTCATGCCACAGCTTCCCCTACAAAAGTCATTAAATACCCCGAAGTAGATTTCCTAGAATCAACATCATCGGCCATGTCAGAATCTGTGAACCTATCAAGCTTCGACTTACCATCCCCAAAACACAAACACACTTTCGAACTCCCTCAAAGATACCTTAGAATCCATTTCTCCGCTGCCCAATGTTCTTTACCCGGATTAGAGAGAAACTGACTCACTACACCAACGGCGTGAGCAATATTCGGCCTTGTACAAACCATGGCATACATAAAAAAACCAACCGGTGAAACATAAAGAATTTTCAGCATCTCTTCCTGGAAGAGGACAACCAACTGACTTTGCTTTATCCATGTTGAACCACTCAAAAACTTTCTCAATGTAGCTTTCTTCAGACAACCAAATCAGTCCATTTTTGCAATCACGAACAATTTTCATACCAAGTATTTGCTTTGTTGGTCCCAATCTTTCATAGAAAAAGACTTACTCAACTCTAATTTCAACTTGTTAATCATGATAGAATCTTGACCCACAATTAACATGTCATCAATATAAAGGAAAAGAACAATAAATTTTCCATCGGAAAATTTTTCACAAACACACAATGATCCGAAGTGATTCTAGAAAACCATTATTCATCATGAAAGAGTCAATTTTTTTGTACCATTGCTGTGGCGCTTTTTTGAGGCCATACAAACTTTTCGTCAATTTACAAACAAATTTTTCTTTCCCTTTTTCCACAAAACCCTCCAATTGCTCCATGTGAATTTCTTCTTCAAGATCACCATGAAGAAATGCGGTCTTCACATCAAGTTGTTCAACTTTAAGATTCATACTTCCAGCCATGCCAAGTACAACCCAAATAAAAAACATCTTCATAACCAACGAGAAAATTTCATCAAAGTCAGCACCTTCTTTTGCCCAAAGCCTTTCAAAACAAGGCGTGCCTTGTACCTTAGATTCTTGTCATCATTCTTCAATTTGAAAACCCACTTATTTTTCAGAATTTTCCTCATCTTAGGCAACTTCACTAAATCATAAGTGTGATTTTCAAGTAAGGAATTCATTTCCTCTTTCATGGCCTTTTTCCAAGCACCTTTCTTTGCATGCTCAATTGCTTCTTGGTAGCTCTCGGGCTCCCCTTGATCGGATATCAGCACAAATTCATTGGGAGGATACTTTTTCGAAGGTTGCTGGTCCTTTATAGATTTTCTCAACTCAAGTTGTGGTGGTGGTTCTTGGATTGGATGCTCTTCTTCAATTTCGGGCTCAACTTCATTTGGAGTAGCATCATCATCTAGATCATCAAGAGGTGGCTACACATATCTCCAATTTTCATCATCGACCGAAGATAAAGGAGATAGATCCATGTCAATAAGATCACTAGTTTTTGGCTTCGGTTGATCACCGCCAAAATCTTTAATTGTTTGGTTTCAAGAAACATAATATTACTGCTTCAAATAACTTTCTTGTCGATTGGATCCCACAATCTATAACCAAATTCATCACACCCATAGCCAAGAAAAATGCATTGTCTTGACTTGCTATCAAGCTTGGACCTCTCATCCTTTGAAATGTGAACAAAGGCTCGGCAACCAAACACTCTCAAGTGCTCATGCAACACATCTTTGCTGATCCAAACTCTTTTGGGAGCATCACCATTCAAATGATAGGAATGAGACAAATTGATAACGTCAACCATTGTCCTCATTGCCTCACTCCAAAAGGATCTTGACAATTTAGTATGTGAAAACAGCACCTTGTTCTTTCCACAATGGTGCGGTTCATCCTCTCGGCAACGCCATTTTGTTGAGGAGTCTTCTTCACTGTCATTTGATGCTGAATATCTTGGCTGCGACAATACTCATCAAATGGCCTAATATATTCACCACTATTGTCTATTCGGATGCACTTCAATTTTTACCCTGTTTCTCTTTTAACCATGCCCTGAAAATGCTTAAACACATCTAAAACTTTATCTTTAGTTTTTAGTGCAAAAGCCTAAACTTTTCTTGAATAATCATCAATGAAAGTAACAAAATAAAGTGCACCACTATGTGTTCTAACTTTTAAAGGACCACAAACATCCGAATGAATCAACTCCAAAACATGTTCTTTTCTAGGCGCAACATTTTTATGAAAACAAACTCTATGTTGTTTCCTCGCCAAGCAATGAACACAAGTTTTAAGATGCGTACCTTTCAAACCGGGTAGAACCTCTTTCTTGAACAAAACTTGCAGCCTCTTTTCACTCATATAGCCAAGCTGTTTGTGCCACAATTCGGTAGAAGTATCATCTTCAAGTGCATTGACAACACCTTTGCAATTTTTTCCTTGCATCGAATAAAGTATATGAGTCTTCTTGCACTTAGCCACCACCAAAGAACCCTTTGTGAGCTTTCATTTTCCATCACCAAATTTGTTATTGTAGCCTTCATCATCTAGCTTCCCGGTAGAGATAAATTGAGGCAAATGTCTAGAACATGCCTCACATTTGTAAGCAACAACTTGCAGCCCAAATTTTCTTCCAAGCAAACATCACACATGCTGACAATATTGCACAAACCTTCATTACCCGTTCAAACAAATCCATAATCTCCTTTGGTGTAGGTAGTGAAGAAATCAACTCGAGAAGTCACATGAAAAGAAGTACCAGAATCAATCACCCAATTGCTCTCTTGGCCCACAAAATTGACACAATCATCTTCAGAAATGACCATGAGATCACCATCAGTAGTAACTGCCGTTGTGTCTTCTTGTTTCTTACCTACACTTTTGTCACGCCTTTTCTCCTTGTTCTTGAGCTTTTGGCATTCTCGCTTCATGTGCCCTTTCTTATGGCAACAATAGCACTCAATATTTTTCTTTGAAAAAGAACCATATCTTGATTTGTCACAGCTTTGATCACGGCTATGAGGAGTCTTACTCCTCCCCCTTGTTTTTCTTCGGCCTCTCACAACAATGCCTCTGAATGAGAAGAACCTGTTAATTTTCTTCTAGTTTCATCATTCAACAACCTACTAGTGACTCGGCTCATTGTGATAACTCCATCTGGCACCGAATTACTAACCGTCACAACCAAAGTCTCCCAACTTTCAGGCAAGGAGCTAAGTAGCATCAAAGCCTACAACTCATCAAATTTTTTTTTCATAGAAACAAGTTAGTTAACAAAAGTTTTCGAAACAGATTGTAGAAGATCCAAAATAATAGACCCAAATTAACTTCACCAAACCAGCTGAAGATGCACATAGACAATGCTTCAAAGCAGTCAAAACTTAAAAACTAAAGAAACTTTCAAGCGTTAGTGAACTGCACCCACCGAAAGGAAAAATAATCTTATAGCAACCACAACACTTTTTTCGGAAAACCAAAACAAATTGTTAACTTTTGGGCTTTTTACTAAAGCCCTAGCTATTACCAAATAGATCATTGAATACCCATTGGGCCTCCAAAAGTTAGGTATAATATATTAAAAATATATTATAACTAACACCAAACCAAATTAAATTCTTTTAATAAATCAATTGGGTCTCATACTCCACTAAGGAGGTATAACCAACAAACATTACAAAGTAACATGTAATAAACACAGACCACTGCAAGCAACACCTTATCGTCCACCATCAGTTGGTGAAATGATATGGTTTGCCAAGCTATCTGTAGACGTCCCCGAACGCCCCGGGAGGGTGAGTCCCGTTCTGTTCGTTTTTGTGGGTCTACTACAGTTCGGACTCAAGTTGTCACGGTTCTTAATCTGAACCAAAGAGTCCAAATCTGGCAAATCGTTTTGAGAAAACAGATTTTTGAAAGAAGTGCCAAACATGGACTGCTTTGCCAGATACAGAGTCGCCACCTAAATATTTTTTAATGGAGGAATTTAGGAAACCCTGACTCGGTGCCAAAGGCCACGTGTCCGTCATCACCAAAGTTGCCTCGGCTCGGGAACTTCGGTACGATTGGGGAAGGTCAGCTATGAGCACCCCCTCTCGCCCGATCCGAAGATCGGCCTCTACTAACCATGATATCTTGTTTTGAAAACATTATGTGTTCTTATTCCGGTTATTAGCCTAGAATTACTATGTTATGCGCACAACAAACAAGTATAGACCAAATCGCCTAAATTGGAACAAAACATTTCATATTTGTTTTGAAAAAATGGTTTGCTACTCGCAAGTAGGCTAAAATGCAGGTTTTGCCACCCTCAAGTGGACTTTTAGAAAAGATGGTTTTGCCACTGTCTAGTGGGCTTAAAACTCACAGTTTTAAATGCATTATTCCAATTTAGGTAATTCAACCTCCATCCACAGGCATTCAAGCAGTTATATCACATAAGCAGCTAGCCTCATGGTAATCATGCTATCATGGCAACATTCACATGCATGCGATATGCTAAAGCATAAAAGCTTACCTAGTACTCCGTGCCAAAACAGAAACTAGTTAGTAATCATATGCATGATCCTAGTTCATGTTAAGGTGGCTAATGCAACACATGCAAGGATGCAATCTAGACAGGCTCGGCTATCCTAAACATGGCATGTGAAATGCTGCCACTAGCAAGTACTCAACTTGGAATTGAAAATACAGTGCAGTTAGTATGATGCGCCGAGCCCGGTGCGTGCAAGACAAATGTATGGATGCACGTATGCATAGCATAAGGTATGCTAATTTAAATATGCCCTAACCTACCATCATAAGCAGGTAAATAAAAAGGAAGAAAGACGTAGGATTGGAAGACATGTACACACTCACACACCCTTATTACAAATACGCCCTCACTCGGGGGGACCAAATAAATATTACAGTCCGAATAATAAATAAATTAATTATTACAGACCCTCTAATTAATTAACAAATTAATAACAAAAGAAGGTGGCCACAACCCCGCCTCGGGATGCGTGAACGATGCATGATTGATCCGCCTTGCTCGGAAATCCGCACCATACCACTGTTGCCTCTGTTTACATTGCCCTGCCTCTCCAAAGACTGCCAAAGTCCTGGGACATGTTCCTTGCACACTGTAGAATATCATCGGCTGGAGGAAATGCCCACCGGCCATAGTAAATGACCATCGGCTGTTGATGAAGTTATCGGCCATTCACCAATGGCCGGTCGGCACTAGATGTTGCCGGTCGGCAGAAACTTCCTGCAGAAAACAGTTTTGACAGTAACAGAGGACAGGCAGTGTATGGCATGAAATTTTGAGCAAATGTATGCACGGCCACACTCCCTATCATGTAATGGACTCAAGGGAGCATGGCCCTCGACCTTCGGGCCACCAATCACGCATTTCGATGCATGATGGCCCAAAATGTCAAATGCAATGCACACAAAACATACAAGGGACCCAACCTCAATCATGGTTGATCAAGAGGCGAGGCAATGCACAATAATGCACATGTGACCTAAGCATGCAAGCAAACATGCAAACATGCAATGCAACTACATGGCACCCACAATGCTAACAACATAACATGCACAACGCATTGGAACATGGCATACACAATGCAAGATGGAATTACACCAATGTGAGTGGACCTCAACCACACTCACATCAGTGGTCATCAGATGAAAACAAGACAACTCGAAATGCGTGCACGCGTGCACGCAAACCGAGGACCGACCCTCAGGCACCGAAATGCCACTCTAATGAGACATGGCAAAGACATGGAATATGATATGCAAACATACAAAAATCAGTAGCAAAATGAGGGGGAAAACAGCCCCGAAACAAGGCGAAATGACACCCGATGCATGGAATCTCTCTCGAAATGCAAAACTAGGTACATGAAATGGCTTACAGCTATACAAAGCATGCATAATTGGTACATGGAATGAAAATAAAGAAGGAAGGCAGCCCCAAAATAAGCATTTTTACAGTTCAAATCATGGCCAAAAAGTAAGCACAAGTGGGACTAAATTAGCATACAAAAATGGCTCCGCAAGGGAGGCAATGAAGCAAGTGGTAGATGCAAAGCCCAAACAGAAAAAGACCCTTCTACAACACTGAAGAGGGACAAAAAATATGATGTTTTTCAGTAGATGACAAGCCCCAAATGAGTATACAAACATTCTCAAAATGCAATGCAAGATTAAGGCCACAAGAAGGCTATAACACAAAGTATACAAAATATTCATCAAACAGCCAAAGACCCTGAATTAATCATGACAAGGGGATCAAAATATGGCCACTCTCAGCTCTGATCATGGCCGAAAAACAGAAGCAAGATAAGCTAACAAAACATGCAAAAATAGGGACCAAAGAGGGGTACAATGGTAAGTGATACATGGGGGTCCCAAACAGTGTTGAGCCCTTCTTCAATGTTGAAGAAGGGCTCAAAATAAGTGTATTCTCAGTTCACATCATGCTCCAAAACAGATTACTCATAAGCCAAAAATACTACTCAAGAAAAGGGCATACAAAGGGATAATGAAGGAAGTGCAAGATGGGGGTCCGAAAAAGGGTAAGACCCTTAATGAAAGATGAAATAGAGCTCAAAAAAATGCCACTTTCAGTTTTGGTCGGAGCTCAAAGATGCTTGCAAGAAAGGCTTAGAAATGAAACAAAGAAAGACTAGTTTAAGGGAAATAGATACTTACCCTTGAAGAACAAGTCTTTAGCAACCTTTTGGGCCAAACATCTAAGCTTCTAGCCTCTGAAGATCAGCCTCAAGGTTTTTGAATGGATGATGGTGGTGTTGTGCTAGGGGTTGTAGTGCAATAGGCCAAGAACTATGGAGTTTTGGAGGCAAAGGAGTGAGATATAGAGAGAGATGGAGGGTTGTATGTATGTATATCAGATATATATCTATATATCTCTGGTTTTTTGTTCAACCAACCAACCCTTTACAATGGAGGAGGAGAGCTCCTTATATAGACAAATGGAGAGGCTCTAAGCTTATAAGACAAGCTAAAGAGAAAGGTTCAAGGGGAGCAAGAGGGCCAAGGCTTATAGAGGAAGCCAATACAGCTGGCCAAGCTTCTCCAAGAAGCTTGGCCAAAGGGTCAACCTTCTAGAAGAGGTTTAGGGCCAAAAGGGTGGAAAGGTGCAAAACAACCACACATGTGCATGGGGGGTCGGGTCTGTGCACTCCAGCTGGCACAGCTGGCATGCACCATGCCTGTAAGAGTCAAAAGGGTCAAACCGGCCAAGAAAAAGGGTCATCGGCCAAATAAATTGCCGGTCGGCACAATAAATTGCCGACCTGCAATTTGTACTGGCCGGTCGGCTAAATATAGTGCCGATGGGTGGCTGATGAGGTCAAAAAGTGCCAGTGGATCTCCAAATTGAAGCCTCGGAAGTTAGCTTTCCAATGGCACAAACCTTGCATTAAAATTCCTCATGTGCAAAAAGTTATGCCCATTTTGGTGAAGCCGCGCAGATTCGATCCAACCGGGAGGATGCCCAACTTCAACTGATCATATCTCCCCCACCCGGACTTGGCTTTAAGAGACTCTTGAATGAAAAATGAAGCCCCGGAAGTAAGCTTTCCGACGGTAGTGGCCCCATAGCTAAACTCCAAGTGTACAGACAAATAAGCCCGATTCAGCGAGGGCTGCTCGACCCTCTTCTACCCGGATTCATGCCGAACTTCTCCCAAACTAGTTTTCTCCTCTCCTTTCCTCTTTTCTTCAACTTCAAACCCCCAAGTAAAGTGTTTTGAAAGATTTTTCAAATATTTCATCTCTCTTTCATTGATCTCCACTTTGTCATTGCTCGATTTATCGAAAAGCGCACCATTTACCGAAATGCGAGCGTCGGAACATCGTGGGAATTTTATTTCAAAAATGTTTTGAAAGAGAGGCTTTTAAGGTCTAAAAACCATCCAAAATAGCTTTGGTCCAAAATAGGGTGTGAAGTTGAGATTTGTCTCTCTCCTTGCCGAGGAAACCGGACCTGTGCCCTGCACACCTTTCTCCAACAAGTAAACCATTAGTAACGCCCAAGTCTTAAGGGCGGTCAAAAATGGGGTGTCTATAGTTGCCCCTCTTTGACAAAACTCGAAAGTCATAACAATGACGGGAGTGAATGTCAAAGCCCAGAGACGACCCATTTTTGACAAGGCCGAAGACTTGGGCAAACAAAATATATAGATAAATAAATGGTTGTGCCCGTAGGCTGCCTACGTATCCCTTTGCAAGGAATCAAACCAGCGTAGTTTAGGGGCAGGATGTAAAGTGATGCACAATGTAAGTGCATAACTTATGATCATGCAAAGGATGCTACGATGAAGCAATTATGCAAAATAAATGCAACATTTTAAGCGAAAGCTATGCAAGCAAGTAAACATGAACCAAACTACATCTCATGCAGAAAGGATGCAAGAGCATTATGCAATTCCCACGGCGTCTCACGCGGAGAAGGCTAAAAGCGACTACCGAGAATACCCGGAGTCTCAAACACAACATCTCTCAGCGTATCGTACACAGGAGAGGAAGGAGCAACACTTCTCAACGTAGTACACGCGAGAGAAGAAAGCAAGGCAAAGAGAAACCTCATCAGCGTAGTACACGCGAGAGAGGAAAGAGAAAAGCCTCTCAGCGTAGTACACGCGAGAGAGGAAAGAGAAAAGCCTCTCAGCGTAGTACACGCGAGAGAGGAAAGAGGAAAGCCTCTCAGCGTAGTACACGCGAGAGAGGAAAGAGAAAAGCCTCTCAGCGTAGTACACGCGAGAGAGGAAAGAGAAAAGCCTCTCAGTGTAGTACACACAAGAGAGGAAAGAGAAAAGCCTCTCAGCATAGTACACGCGAAAGAGGAAAGAACAACAACGCAAGTAAAAAAAAAGGTGCACAACAATGTGGGCGAAACATGCGTGATAACGCAAGTGAAATGAGTGCATAACAATGCAACTGGGATGTGCATCACAATGCAAATGAAGTGGGTGCATACACATTCTGTGCACAAAAAAAACAATGCATATTTGATGCAATCTCAACAGTGTTTTTGAAATAAAATGTCGAATAAGGAAATACATGCCTTAACGAGACCAATTCAAACGCAACCTCTGATTTACCTCTCGAAGGGGTCACAATAGATTTCAAAAGGATACAACTCGTGCATGCCAACTGACGATGAGCTACGCATCGAAGACATGAATTGATACTTCCACAGAAACATTTTGAGCTTGAGGTAGAGGCACACCCATACTTCGGAGCATTGACAAGGCTTAAAGGGGTACCCTCGGAGTACAACCACGGAATTTGCGGAAGGTGAAACACCCTCAGATGCTTCGGTTTTCCCTCTTTTCTTTTGCTTTGCAGTCCGGAACCTATATAGCTTCAGA
This sequence comes from Camellia granthamiana, assembly GCA_036172215.1. Taxonomy (NCBI): domain Eukaryota; kingdom Viridiplantae; phylum Streptophyta; class Magnoliopsida; order Ericales; family Theaceae; genus Camellia; species Camellia granthamiana. Next base: position 34,077 of record JAXFYN010000421.1, read on the forward strand.
TAGATCCTGATTTTACTGTTCTCACATGACCTGGGTTGAACCCTGCAGTTTTTTGAAAGAACAAATTCCTTTTTTGCACAAATGTGGAGAATGGCATAGCACTTTGAGCACAAGATGATTTTTTTTTGAAATTAAGAAATGAGTTCTTAACCAGGTATTGAGCCTACGACTCAACACAGTGAAAAAGACTCAACAACGGAAAACAATAGGTAAACAACCTAAACACATCGAGTAACACTCGAGACGACTCAAAACAAGAATCGAGATAAAACAAAAAGACACGACACTCAGACATGCACAGGGAGCCTGTTTCACCGGGTAGTGTTTCCCACCCTTTCTCATTTGTGATCCTCACATCACTCGGCCCTCAAGCTCTATTTTTTCACGAAAAAGCCCTTTTCTCACTTTTTCTCTCAACGCACATCTCTCTATTCTTTAATCTCTCATTTTTTATCCCTCCCCTGGGTGGTTGATGGATAAACAGGAAGTTGCGGGTTCTTGCCCCTAGCATTCTGCTAGATTCTTTTCTTGTTCACAACAGTGAGTTTCTTCCACAGAGGGGCCGCGCTACAATTGGGTGTATAGCGAATCTGCGGTTGACATCGGTCGACGATGCTCTGCCGGGGAGTTTGGACATGGTTAGATCTGTCCAGATGATGGAGTGGAATATCTTGCCCCAGTCCAGTTCGTGCTTCGCACTTGGCTTGATACCTCGTTGCTTGGAGGATGTTGAGAGCTTTCAGCCCTTTTGTTGTTGACCTCAGTTGTGCCCTCTTCTGGCAGGTAGAGTGCCCTTTCTAGCAAGTATGGTGGCAATGGGGAAAAGACAGGACACCTGACTCAACTGTGCCCCTAGTTCATCATTTTGACCATTTTTTGTTTTTTTTGGCTTTCTACTAAAACAATTTTGACCAAAATGAGAGTTAGATTAACATGCTTGTTCAATTTTCTGTTTTAAAATCATGCAAGTCAGGCTATGAGCACTGAAAATTTTCCTTTTTTGGGTCCAAGAAATGGTCCGGTTTTTGGAAAAGATGGAACAATTTTCAAGAAAATTAGTCAACCTTAGTAAAAATTCTCAAAAACTATTTTTGCAAACAGCCACTTGCTCAACGAGCATGAAACCTACTCCTGAGATGCACAACCTCGGATCTGAAGGAAAATTGTCCCTTGCTTGAAGAGAGCTGCATGGCAACGGAAAGTTGCCCCTTGTTTGAACGGCACCGCGGTGCATTGAATGGCAACGGAAAGTTGCCCCTTGTTTGAATGGCACCGCAGCGCATTGTAGGCAGTCCTCAGAGTGATGAACACAACCAAACCCTCGGATACAGTGAAGACAAAGACCAGAACCATCACATGGACATAATCGAATTTGAAGCGTTTTCAGCTGGACTTCAGAATGAAGTTGCCTACGTATCCCAAAGATGGGAATCAAGCCTTACGTAGTTCGGGGCTAAGGTACACTCGGGTATTAACCTCTCCTTTTTATGCTCACAAATGCTCTAAGGTTTTCGACCTTGCGAGCTTTGTTCTTCTTTCTTTTCAATTTTTTCATTTTTTCATTTTTTTTTTCATTTTCTTTTTTTTTTGCATTTTTCTTTTTTGTATATTTTTTGCATTTTTTTTTTCTTTTTTTGTATTTTTCTTTGCTCTAACTTTTGCCTGGGTCGCCCTTCTAGGTTTTCGACGCAGCGAGCCTCTCAAAGGGTAAAAGTGTAGCTTGATCCATGCCAAAAGGTTGTAGGGTTTCGAAGCCATCCGTATACAGGAGAGTGGCTGTTGATTTGCAAGAGGACTCATCTTCAGCTCTTCAAGCATGTCTGATATCTTTGCCCCTAGTTCGAAGGGTACTTCTGTTTTAGCTTCTGATCTTCTTGATCCGACTTTCCTGGCCTCTTGTTCGAGGGCTGCTTCAAATCTGGCCACACAGGCCTCACATCGTAGTTGACCGTTGAACCTTCTGAATTCAAGTTCAAGGTTTGAAAGCAAGGGCTCAAGTCTCGAGGCTGAGAGCGATCCTAAGCTGCACAATCTCAAGAGCGATTCCACACAAGTCTTCGCAGGACTGTGCAAAATATTTTTTGAATTTTTGAAAGTTTTTAAGAAGGCGACGAATCGCTCACGCTGAAGATGGTGTGGAACCAATCTGGATCAAACCAGGGTCCTTCTCAGTACTCACGCTAACAAGCATGATTTTATTCATTAAGGGCTTAGCACGCCTCTCTTTCTCTCAGTTTGATCAAATTTTTGCAAATCCCGAGGAATTCCTTCCTCTGTGTTTTCACCGTAGTGTTCAAAAAGGTTTTGAAAAACTCAGGTCATTACAATGACTTAAAAGGCACAGAAGAGCAGGTGAAAAGTACTGCCGGTTCATTCCAAAATTTTCTGGCACAACTGGCACACGGCCGAAGCAAGCATAAAGGCATGAAAAACCACTGTTGTTTCAATCAGATCTTCTGGTGTAACTGGCTCCAAGGCAGAAACAAACTCAAAAGAAAGCAAAAAAGACAAACACAAAATGAGAAAGGGGTGTCCGAGGTAACATCCCCGGAATCACCCGACTCCTACACAACAGGACTGACTCGATACGACTAGACAAACCTGAAACAAAAAGACTGACTCAAAACAAAGAGACATATTCGAAATAACACAACAAGACTGACCCACTACCCAAGTCGGAATGTACAAAAACCAGCATTCACAAATGCTCAAAACAGTGCGTGCCATACGCCACATCCGGAGTAAATCGAGTGCCATCCGCAGGTGGTTCATCCCTCGATCACATGGTCACATTATCCCCTACAGGTTCACTGATCAAATGCCGATAGACTTTGCACGACTGGCACGACAATGACCTTGTTGTCGATTAGATTTTGTATTTCATCGCGAAGACGAAAGCACATGTCAGTGTCATGGCCAGCTCGCTGATGGAAGGCACAGTAGTCAGCTGGGTTATGTGAGGGAGGGGGTTTCTTTGGTAATGGTTGCGGCTCCAATGGCTTCAGATACCCCTTTTTGATCAGGGCCCTCAGGGCCGTTGACAGAGACATGTACAGTGGGGTAAACACCCTTTGGCCCTGAGGTGGGTATTTGGCCGTTTGTGAGCTAGTTTCGGATCCACCGGTGAATGGGGTGGTCATTTTTTGTGGGGTGGTGGTGACCATGCCCATGTCTGAAGTTATAGCAGCTGTGTCACCACTGGTGGTCGCATCCGAACTGTGGGTAAATGCTCTCCTGGGTTGTTATTTCTCCTGGTCAATAAGGCCCTGCTTCATAGCGTCCTCGATCTGTACCCCCATTTCGTGTAGGTCTGAAAAGGTGGGGAAGGGGAGCACAATCATCTTTTGCATAAGCTTGGGTTGGAGGTTGTGCACAACCATCCTTATCTGGTCTTTGTCGGAAGGCCTTGCAGCCATCATCGAGGCCTTTGCTCTCCATCTCGCCACGAATTCTGAAAAACCCTCTTTTGGCTCTTGGCGGGTGACTTCAAGATCACGGGTTGTGACCTGAATCTGTGTGTTGTAGGAGTACTGATCACTGAAGGCCTCAGCCATCTCTTCCCAATTCTGTTTCACAGAGTTCTCTAATTTCGCATACCAGATTGCGGCTATCCCAGACAGGGTTCGGCCGAATAGTGATAGCTTCTGGGCTGTGGTCAAACCCATTGGTCTCAGGATATCAGAAAATAGGTGGAGGTGCACCATTGGGTCTTTAGAGCCATCGAATCGATCGATATGTGGCATCTTGAACCGATCCGGTAATGTCACCACTGAGTCGGTATAACCATCCTCTATATCAGGAATAGAGTGGGCCCCCTGAGACTTTTTGAACAATTTCTCAAGCTTGCTCACTTTCAATGCTGTGGGGTCCGTCTTGAACTCAAAGAGAGGGTCTGGTAGGTTGATGGGTGTCTTGGATAGTTGGGGTAGAACCAGGAGCGGAGCCGGCCCCGTTGGGATGTCTGTATCCTCTTGGACATTCTGAACATTCGCCGTCTCCCCGGGTATTGGGACTCTTAGTGGGGGAGGAGCTTGGTGTGAAGTAGATACTCCAGTTTGCTGCTCTAACCTGGCAATTGTCTCTGCCTGTTGGGCTATGGCCACAGCCCGTTGCTTGGCGAATTCTGCTTGACGGACAGCGTCTTGCTGCATGGCTTTCATACTATCCTGGAGTTGGCGCACCATCTCTTCCAGACTCGACATATTGTCCTGATCTAACTGAGCAACCGGTATATCTGTGTCTGCAGTAAGCTCATAATCTCAACCCGACTGCTCAAAGATCACTGATCAGGTAGCTGTTGTACTGGCGGTCTGTGCCTGACTAGCCTTCTCTAGCCCTGATTACCCTTGAACTAAGTCTCTGACCTGACAAAGTCTATCAGCACAAATCCGATGTACCCGGGGGATAGTGGAGCCTTCTGAAGCTATGATTCCAGGACTACCTAGCAAAAGAGAAAACAGACAGCATCTCAGCTCAACTTCACCAAAACAGATACGAGCAGAGCTGAACCACTATATTCTATTACTGATCACTGTTCCCCAGAAATTACTATCCAAAACACTGAATCGGATACCCTCAGATATAACTGATTCTAACAAATACTGACATCGGTGCCCTCGGGCCTGATACTCAAACTTTGCAAACTGATGTGTGCGTTCCTGCAGAGATACACTCTAAAAGCACATAACAAGTAGAGAGAGCAAAAACACCCCTATGTTGGGGTAGGGTTTCCCTGTCCTATTTTTGTCAGGAGCTAGGGTTTCACTACGCACACAGCGGTTTCAAACAACCTAACATCGGGTAGGCAACCTGTCCTAGTTTGGAATGGTCACTATGGATTCCGAATATGCTCTAGGTCGAATGGTCAAAAAGGGTGCCCCGGTAAAACCGGGGTTTGTGTTCCCATACTGGCAAGCCCGCAACCGGTCAGCCTTATGGTCATGCCTTGACAAGACAAGCCTCCAGCAAACCGTTTAGGAATAGCAGATGGCCAACACGGTGTCCTAGGCGCACCAATGCACATGCAATGCAAAGAAACACATAAGTGTAGTCAAAACAGGATATCACGAGTTCGAGTCAAGCTCTCTAAAAATCCCCAGCAGAGTCGCCAGAAACTGTAGACGTCCCCGAACGCCCCGGGAGGGTGAGTCCCGTTCTGTTCATTTTTGTGGGTCTACTACAGTTCGGACTCAAGTTGTCACGGTTCTTAATCTGAACCAAAGAGTCCAAATCTGGCAAATCGTTTTGAGAAAACAGATTTTTGAAAGAAGTGCCAAACATGGACTGCTTTGCCAGATACAGAGTCGCCACCTAAATATTTTTTAATGGGGGAATTTAGGAAACCCTGACTCGGTGCCAAAGGCCACGTGTCCGTCATCACCAAAGTTGCCTCAGCTCGAGAACTTCGGTACGATTGGGGAAGGTCAGCTATGAGCACCCCCTCTCGCCCGATCCGAAGATCGGCCTCTACTAACCATGATATCTTGTTTTGAAAACATTATGTGTTCTTATTCCGGTTATTAGCCTAGAATTACTATGTTATGCGCACAGCAAACAAGTATAGACGAAATCGCCTAAATTGGAACAAAACATTTCATATTTGTTTTGAAAAAGTGGTTTGCTACTCGCAAGTAGGCTAAAATGCTGGTTTTGCCACCCTCAAGTGGGCTTTTTGAAAAGATGGTTTTGCCACTGTCTAGTGGGCTTAAAACTCACAGTTTTAAATGCATTATTCCAATTTAGGTAATTCAACCTCCATCCACAGGCATTCAAGCAGTTATATCACATAAGCAGCTAGCCTCATGGTAATCATGCTATCATGGCAACATTCACACGCATGCGATATGCTAAAGCATAAAAGCTTACCTAGTACTCCGTGCCAAAACAGAAACTAGTTAGTAATCATATGCATGATCCTAGTTCATGTTAAGGTGGCTAATGCAACACATGCAAGGATGCAATCTAGACAGGCTCAGCTATCTAAACATGGCATGTGAAATGCTGCCACTAGCAAGTACTCAACTTGGAATTGAAAATACAGTGCAGTTAGTATGATGCGCCGAGCCCGGTGCGTGCAAGACAAATGTATGGATGCACGTATGCATAGCATAAGGTATGCTAATTTAAATATGCCCTAACCTACCATCATAAGCAGGTAAATAAAAAGGAAAAAAAACGTAGGATTGGAAGACATGCACACACTCACACACCCTTATTACAAATACGCCCTCACTCGGGGGGACCAAATAAATATTACAGTCCGAATAATAAATAAATTAATTATTACAGACCCTCTAATTAATTAACAAATTAATAACAAAAGAAGGTGGCCACAACCCCGCCTCGGGATGCGTGAACGATGCATGATTGATCCGCCTTGCTCGGAAATCCGCACCATACCGCTGTTGCCTCTGTTTACATTGCCCTGCCTCTCCAAAGACTGCCAAAGTCCTGGGACATGTTCCTTGCACACTGTAGAATATCATCGGCTGGAGGAAATGCCCACCGGCCATAGTAAATGACCATCGGCTGTTGATGAAGTTATCGGCCATTCACCAATGGCCGGTCGGCACTAGATGTTGCCGGTCGGCAGAAACTTCCTGCAGAAAACAGTTTTGACAGTAACAGAGGACAGGCAGTGTATGGCATGAAATTTTGAGCAAATGTATGCACAGCCACACTCCCTATCATGTAATGGACTCAAGGGAGCATGGCCCTCGACCTTCGGGCCACCAATCACGCATTTCGATGCATGATGGCCCAAAATGTCAAATGCAATGCACACAAAACATACAAGGGACCCAACCTCAATCATGGTTGATCAAGAGGCGAGGCAATGCACAATAATGCACATGTGACCTAAGCATGCAAGCAAACATGCAAACATGCAATGCAACTACATGGCACCCACAATGCTAACAACATAACATGCACAACGCATTGGAACATGGCATACACAATGCAAGATGGAATTACACCAATGTGAGTGGACCTCAACCACACTCACATCAGTGGCCATCAGATGAAAACAAGACAACTCGAAATGCGTGCACGCATTCACGCAAACCGAGGACCGACCCTCAGGCACCGAAATGCCACTCTAATGAGACATGGCAAAGACATGGAATATGATATGCAAACATACAAAAATCAGTAGTAAAATGAGGGGGAAAACAGCCCCGAAACAAGGCGAAATGACACCCGATGCATGGAATCTCTCCCGAAATGCAAAACTACGTACATGAAATGGCTTACAGCTATACAAAGCATGCATAATTGGTACATGGAATAAAAAGACAGAAGCAAGGCAGCCCCAAAATAAGCATTTTTACAGTTCAAAATATGGCCAAAAAGTAAGCACAAGTGGGACTAAATTGGCATACAAAAATGGCTCCGCAAGAGAGGCAATGAAGCAAGTGGTAGATGCAAAGCCCAACCAGAAAAAGACCCTTCTACAACACTGAAGAGGGACCAAAAATATGATGTTTTTCAGTAGATGACAAGCCCCAAATGAGTATACAAACATTCTCAAAATGCAATGCAAGATTAAGGCCACAAGAAGGCTATAACACAAAGTATACAAAATATTCATCAAACAGCCAAAGACCCTGAATTAATCATGACAAGGGGGTCAAAATATGGCCACTCTCAGCTCTGATCATGGCCGAAAAACAGAAGCAAGATAAGCTAACAAAACATGCAAAAATAGGGACCAAAGAGGGGTACAATGGTAAGTGATACATGGGGGTCCCAAACAGTGTTGAGCCCTTCTTCAATGTTGAAGAAGGGCTCAAAATAAGTGTATTCTCAGTTCACATCATGCTCCAAAACAGATTACTCATAAGCCAAAAATACTACTCAAGAAAAGGGCATACAAAGGGATAATGAAGGAAGTGCAAGATGGGGGTCCGAAAAAGGGTAAGACCCTTAATGAAAGATGAAATAGAGCTCAAAAAAATTCCACTTTCAGTTTTGGTCAGAGCTCAAAGATGCTTGCAAGAAAGGCTTAGAAATGAAACAAAGAAAGACTAGTTTAAGGGAAATAGATACTTACCCTTGAAGAACAAGTCTTTAGCAACCTTTTGGTCCAAACATCTAAGCTTCTAGCCTCTGAAGATCAGCCTCAAGGTTTTTGAATGGATGATGGTGGTGTTGTGCTAGGGGTTGTAGTGCAATAGGCCAAGAACTATGGAGTTTTGGAGGCAAAGGAGTGAGATATAGAGAGAGATGGAGGGTTGTATGTATGTATATCAGATATATATCTATATATCTCTGGTTTTTTGTTCAACCAACCAACCCTTTACAATGGAGGAGGAGAGCTCCTTATATAGACAAATGGAGAGGCTCTAAGCTTATAAGACAAGCTAAAGAGAAAGGTTCAAGGGGAGCAAGAGGGCCAAGGCTTATAGAGGAAGCCAATACAGCTGGCCAAGCTTCTCCAAGAAGCTTGGCCAAAGGGTCAACCTTCTAGAAGAGGTTTAGGGCCAAAAGGGTGGAAAGGTGCAAAACAACCACACATGTGCATGGGAGGTCGGGTCTGTGCACTTCAGCTGGCACAACTGGCATGCACCATGCCTGCAAGAGTCAAAAGGGTCAAACCGGCCAAGAAAAAGGGTCATCGGCCAAATAAATTGCCGGTCGGCACAATAAATTGCCGACCTGCAATTTGTACTGGCCGGTCGGCTAAATATAGTGTCGATGGGTGGCTGATGAGGTCAAAAAGTGCCGGTGGATGTCCAGATTGAAGCCCCGGAAGTTATCTTTCCAATGGCCCAAACCTTGCATTAAAATCCCTCCTGTGCAAAAAGTTATGCCCATTTTGGTGAAGTCGCGCAGATTCGATCCAACCGAGAGGATGCCCAACTTCAACTGATCATATCTCCCCCACCCGGACTTGGCTTTAAGAGACTCTTGAATGAAAAATGAAGCCCCGGAAGTAAGCTTTCCGACGGTAGTGGCCCCATAGCTAAACTCCAAGTGTACAGACAAATAAGCCCGATTCAGCGAGGGCTGCTCGACCCTCTTCTACCCGGATTCATGCCGAACTTCTCCCAAACTAGTTTTCTCCTCTCCTTTCCTCTTTTCTTCAACTTCAAACCCCCAAGTAAAGTGTTTTGAAAGATTTTTCAAATATTTCATCTCTCTTTCATTGATCTCCACTTTGTCCTTGCTCGATTTATCGAAAAGAGCACCATTTACCGAAATGTGAGCGTCGGAACATCGTGGGAATTTTATTTCAAAAATGTTTTGAAAGAGAGGCTTTTAAGGTCTAAAAACCATCCAAAATAACTTTGGTCCAAAATAGGGTGTGAAGTTGAGATTTGTCTCTCTCCTTGCCGAGGAAACCGGACCTGTGCCCTGCACACCTTTCTCCAACAAGTAAACCATTAGTAACGCCCAAGTCTTAAGGGCGGTCAAAAATGGGGTGTCTACACTATCATAAGCTGCTGAATTGCTTCTACTATATTTGAAAGTTGATCTCCAAGCAAGTACTGAGTCTCTTCTAAAATTTTGTTGTCATTTACCCATGAATGTTTCTCCATTATTCTTAATCCCTCTAGGTTTATTACCACTTCCTTCATGGTTGGCCTTTTGTCACCTTTCACTCTTAAACATCTCTTTGCTAAATTAGCAACTTCCTTTAGTTAGTCAGCCTTTGCTACATTCATCACCTATTCATTAACAATTTCAAACAAGTGATCTTCTTTCATTGATGGCACAAAATACATTGCTAAATTTCTCTCTAATTCAGGTTTGTTGAAAGAAAGCGCCTTCTTGCCAGTTATTAACTCCATAAGGACAACCCCATACCTGTAAACATCACTCTTTTCAGTCAATTGGCTTGTGTGGAAGTACTGTAGGTCCAAGTAACCAAGTGTCCCTTGAACCAATGTAGTTAATTATGTTTGGTCTACAGGGATCAACCTTGAAGCTCAAAAATTAGATACTTTAGAAATGTAATTGTCATCTAGAAGTATGTTAGTGGACTTAACATCTCTATGAATGATAGGAGTACTAGCGGCAGAGTGCAAATATGAAAGGGCTGCTGCAGTTTCTGTTGCTATCCTTCAACAATTCTCCCAAGTTATTGAGCACTTGTTATGGTCGGTAGCGTGTATGTGATCATAGAGAGTGCCATTGGCAACAAATTCATAAACAATAAGTAAGGGAACTTATGTCTCCAAGCAACACCCTAGGAACTTCACAACATTCCTGTGGTTGACTTGGGAGAGACTTATGACTTCATTAATGAATTGCTCTATCTGTGATGAAGTACATTGGACTTCTTAATGGCAACTATGGTGTTATCTGGGAATATTCCTTTGTAGACTATTCTGTGGCCTCCTTGGCCCAACACTCTACTTTCATGGTAGTTGTTTGTTGCCTTCTTGAGGTCTTCTGATGTAAAGATTTTAGCTGATTGAACTGATCTTTCACGTTTGGAAAGTTGCCCTTGTAACATGATGCCACCATTTTGTTGGAAGCACTTTTCTCTGAGAGTGATGATCTTCCTCTGCCTAAATCCCCAATATAAGCCATGAGCCACCAATAAGTAGCACTGATATGCTTATGCTGATGACTACAAGGATTCAAATGGAAAATGTCAATACCTACAATTCAAGTTTCAACTTCATTACAATAAAACGAAAATCTATAAACCCAGAAAAAGAAAATAAAATGTATAACATAGATTCAAATTTAGTGTGGTGCTGGCTACACAAAAAATAAAGTTGATTACATTGTAGGAAATTCAACTTTTAGTGGCGTTTAAAAAACGCCGCTGTAAGTGCCAAAAACGTCGCCAATTCTTTTTGTGACGCTTAACACCAAACGCTGGGGATGTGGCCGTTGCTATAGCTTTATGGCATTTTAAAAACGTCGTGATATTAGTATAGGGCCGCCAAATGTGCTACTAAACCCACGCTGATGTCACTGACGATATTTAGCGACGTTTTGAAAAAACGCCGTTATATCTTTTTAAAAAAACATGACCGTTAGTACGCAGGGTTTAAGAGGCGTTTGTAGAAATGCCGTCATATCCTCTCTTTTTTTCTTTTTTTTTTTGGATTGAAATTGTGCTAATTTTATTTGATTGAACTAAAAAAATACCTGTAATAACACTAATATAAAATAATAGCTCCCATATTCTTCCCCCCCCCCCCCCTTTTCTCTTATGGTTATAGATTTATCATCTTATTCTTCACCATTTTTTTTCCTTTTATTTTTTGAGTAATAACCAATGCTTCATTAGTAAAGAGAGAGGAAGATTCTTCAGCATAATGACTATTCCAAAGCTGTAATTTATTTATTTTTAGGGGTGCAAATTGAATCCCAAGTACCTTTGGCCCTACTTTGCTTCAAATATGTTCAGACCAAAGAAAAGCTCTAACTACACTAATGTTTTATGTACCTCTGCAGATAAAATCAACAAGGAGCCCCAGTAAGTTTGAGTGCTAAACAACATTGACTTGGATAAGTTGCAATCTCCCTCCATATAGTAAACTATTGCACCAGCTTTTTTTATTTTGAGAATTTTTTTCTATCAAATCTCTGCAATCATTAGATTTTAATCTGGTTGAGATGAGGAAAACACCAAAAAATTTAATAGGAAGAATACCATAGAGAGAGAGAGAGAGAGAGAGAGAGAGATGATTTCCCAAGATAACATAATACCAGAAAGGATCATCAACAATCTTCTTTATGTTGGACAATGTGTTTGCTAACCTACATGATGAACATTGGCCCTGTAACACTAGGAATAGAGTGGTTATGCAGCAATGATGAAACAACATGATTAGCATGAGGAACCTTGAGAGTTGTGGCAGGGATTGCATACGCCTGAGCAGGCTGAGCTGGGTAAGAGTACAATTAACTTTGAAAGTACAAAACTGCGAGCTTTACAAGGGTCATGAACATAACTGTCATTTTTTTTAACTTTCTGGGGAAAATAATTACTGGAACATAACTGTCAATTGTTTAATTCAGCACCGCTACTGTACTCGAACCTTTTAAGATATAACCTGAAAAATAGCTAACAGGATAAGCAATACACCTTGATGTGTTTTTTTTTTTCTTTTTGCAAAAAAAAAAAAAAAAAATAACGAAATAGATATAAGCCACTTTGAACTTTACCCCTTGATTAAAGTCAACTACCCCTATCCTTCAACTCAAAACCGCAATCCTAAAAAATTCTAAACATAACACAGGAATGGTGTTACACAATGTTCTCTTCCACAAAGATAATGTCTTCAAATTGATATTAAGGTATAAAGGCGATCGAGGAATTGGCTGAGGAAGAGGAAGAGGAAGAAACTGAGAGAAGTAAGGTAGCATCCATGACATATGATAGCTATTGGAGCCGAGGAACAATTTGTGATGTGCTGTAACACTCTAAGCCATTTGATATTTGATCAAATAGAGCTTAGGTGGGATCAATAATCAGTTCCACTGCAAGATACAAATAAAGCTGATTACCAACAACAGAAAAAAGGAGAGAGAGATTGATTAATCCAGAATGAAGCAATATAGGAAAAAGAAAACCTTGTACCATCTTAGGATGAATTAATCTAGAATTATGATAAATTCAGAGATTGATTAGATCAAGTTTTGTTTTGATTCCCCTGCTAAAACTAAAATGACCAAGCATTAAATCAAATGCTTAACGTAACTTACTTTATCAATATAGCTAATGAGAAAAGGTTTCGATGAAAAAAGAAAAAGAAAAATCCCTATCACACGTGATTGATAACTGAAAAAGAGAATCCCAGGACATTGACACATCAGAACAGGAAAGGAAAGGAAACGAAACGAAACGAAAAAGAGTAGAGAGAGATATGACATTCATTGTGACTACACAAAAACGCATTATTTGGAGAAGCTATGTTACCATATGTCCAGATAGAAGCCAATTAAGCCAACGAATCACTCAAAACAATTAAAAATTCATGGATAACATTCCTGCTGATAAATGTGTGTAATGAAGGTACCATTCTGTTCAAGTTTCGCATGTCATGTCATTCAACTTCCCATGGTTGTGCATCTTAAACTATTTAAAAGGCATGTTTCAGATGTGAAGAAAAAATAAAAATAAAAACGCTATTTAAGCGGATTTTTCTTGTAGTTTCTCTTGGAGTTGATAATTTGAACTCCACTAAAACAATGTAATCAAGAGCAAAAGACTAGTCAAATTTAAGCCCTAGTCATTAAACACTACATAAACACACATTGTCGTTTCATCACCTCACCTAGATCAACTGTCCAGAGCCAAGTCAAATTTTACCCTTATAGATTAAAGGTGCTTTAGCAATCAGACCTAAAAGATTAAAGGTACTTATAAAAACTAATGCTTTATGTTAGTACTTTTACCTTGTTAGTTCTTCTTCTTCTTCTTCTTCTTCTTCTTCTTCTTCTTCTTCTCTTTCTTTGAAAGGTGAACCTATATTTAATAAGAACAAGTATTGTAATTAATAAGATATGGTATTTGTCAAAAAAGCTGATTAAATGATTGCTCACCTCTTGGGATGAAAATGCATGAGATTGTTGTTGATATGACATTGGCCGAACAATGGGATGACTACTAAGTGAATCCACAACCTATCATTCAATAAGAGCCTTAAGTTGTATATTAGTTCTAGGCAATTTAAAGTAATAACTAGTAAAAATGATTAAAATACCTACTGCCTATGTAATGGGTTTGATGGTGCAACAACTGGATCAACGGGCACGCCTGCAGCTTGCAATTGAGATTCCAAAAACTGAATTCGTGACTGAAAATCTGTGCGTATAGCCTGAAATTGTTTCTCCATTACATCATTCATCTTCGACTCAAACTACATTTGATACCGTTGAAGTTGCTTTTGAACTTGTTCCTGAACTTGAGTTTGGAAGATACGATTCTGCTCTTGTGACTACCTATATCCACCTCCAAAAACATCAGTGAAGGACGGTCCCAATCCAAACGTCCGAACACGGCCAGGTCGCTCTGGGCCCATAACTTGTGTGAAGATTTGCTCCTGTAATTGTGAGAACCTGAATTTTTAGACAACTAATTAGTTTGATTAATAATAATATTGAGTCAGTTAACAGTGATTATTAAATTATGGAATTATAATGTTAATAGCATCATGGTTAATACCAATATTAGATTCCTTTAAATAAAATTATTTATCTTTCTGTGAAAAAAAAAAAAAATAAATAAATAAATATATAAAATAAAATAAAATAAAATAAAATTTTGTATCGAAATATAGTTATGGAAACTAAATGGGTTAAACAAATAATAACTAAGTTAGTAAGAGAATAGTAGGGAGCAAAATATCTAGTGGCTAGGTTATGTATATATTCAATTGATTTTTATTGTGTGCCAAAAAAAGAAAAAAAAAGAAAAAAAAGAGAGAAGAGAAATCAAAGCCTTTGTCAATGCATGCCAATGCATGCCTTTGCTTGCTGCCACAAGTGTTGCCAATACATGCCAATGCATGCCCTTGCTTGCTGCCACCAGTGTTCCCAGAGGGATTTAGCCCAAGCATGCCAATGCATGTATTTGCCCACTGTTACACTCCATGCCTACATGCATATGGAAAATCTCAAGCCTTTGTCAAGGCTGCCACAACATGCAAACCAATTGCAATCTAGCCTCTTAGATCATAGTTCCTAAGCCAAAAGAGAAGTAAAGTAAAAATAAAATAATGATAGTAATAATAATAATAAATTTGGCCCTCAATCTCCTATAATTAGGAGCACTATTCAGCCCTATTGCACACACAGGAAACTGAGCAAAACAAAGAGAAAGAGAAGGAGAGAAAGCAAGGGGGAAAGGAGAGAAGATAGGGGAAGAAAGGCTCAACACTTAATTTTTTTTTCACTCATTTGAGGTAAGAATACATAACCTCTATCCTCCCTTAGATACTTCTAACCGAATTTATATAAATTATATATGCAAGACTAAGCATGGTTAAGTCATATATAGCAAAATAATACCATGCATGTTTAAAATTTTGATAGGGTGAGGGTTTCATTATGTTGTAATTTCATATTCCTTCTTGCAAATGTAGATATATGGCTTAGCTACTGTTTTTATGTGTTCAATATTCTCCATTGTTGAAATAATCTTGCAAGAGAGTAAAATGAGATGAGAATGGCTTCCTTTTACCTGAAACTTAGATTCTTCCTCACTGTTTCAGACTTTATCGGATGAAAAGAGGGCTCTAATAAATTGAAAATAATTGATGTTAAAAATCTGTGTATACTGGAAGTAGATATAGGTGTTATACACTGTGTAAAATTTTTATAAAATCATTGGACACCATTTTCTTACCGAAACAAATATTTTCCCTAAGCATCGCCTACAACACAGCAGAAGCAGTGGCTTCGGACAGGTCCCATTTTCTCTACAAATGGTATTTTTCTGCACGACCACTTGGGATAGCTAGATATAAGAGTTATCTTTCATTTTCTGCTAATTTCACAAAAAATGGATAAGTTTAAAAGAAGAAATTGTAGTTTTACTAAAATGCGATAGAATCTGTCCAGTTTTCTTATAAAAATTATTTGGCCATCTTCTACTGGCTTTCAGTATTCACACTCTATCTGGAAATATGTTCTAAACTCAAAAATTTAGCAAACCGTCCTGACCATACTTTTTTTCGACATCGTTTGTGGCCCTTTTTATTTTTCGAACACAGAACACCTGTGCTGGAGATTAATGTAACTCACTGTCCAGAAAACCAGTTTTCTTCCTAAAATTATTTCTCCATTTTAAAGTCGTTTTTAGCCCTGGTATTCTTCTCAAAATATTTTCCTAACTCGATGAACTAGCACCAGTTAAAATATTATAATGGTTGAACTTTGTTTGGTATGGGTTTCATATTTTTTTTGCAAGACCTTACAGTGTTGGAAGAAGAAGTGTGTGAATTCTTAAGGAATTTTGTGATGATTCCTAAGACATTCTATCACATTTATTTTGGTTGCCATATATGATTGCGTTGTGCTATATAAAAATTATGTCATTGTGGTTCTCAAACTAAAAACTTGCACATTCATAAATATGTGAATTAGACGAAGTAAGGAAATACGAAATTGAACTGATTATACATTAAAGTTTACAAGTGATGGGGTAAGCCCGGTTTAGAATCTTGCGCAAGTGAGTTGCGAACCCTAACATGGCACGGGAAGGTATTTCGGCTCTTATCGGTGTAGGCGATATAAGGTTGGTGGTG
This sequence comes from Camellia granthamiana, assembly GCA_036172215.1. NCBI lineage: Eukaryota > Viridiplantae > Streptophyta > Magnoliopsida > Ericales > Theaceae > Camellia > Camellia granthamiana. The sequence continues at coordinate 50,294 of JAXFYN010000421.1, forward strand.
CGGGTGTCACAACATAGACCGTTCCCTTGGGGCAGACCGTGATGTCACGACTCGAGTACGTATCCTTGGTGTGTGGGCATCATTGGTAGTTATAGCAAGTAACATTTGAATATTTGACCAAGGGGGAGTCAGAATTGCCTGTGGCCATTGCTTAGCGGTTGAGTGGAAATGATGCTCTACGGGGAGTTACTTAAAATAATCCGATAAACTAAATCTATGAGAATTTAAAAAGAAAAGTGTGCATTTTCCTTATGATGAATTACTGTCTCCGTTTGCCATTTATTTATTTATTATCTACTGTTATTATTTTAATTGATGACATTCCTGTTATGCTTATTAAATGCCACCTGTTATTCTGTTACTACGCATTATTCATTAATTATGAATATTATTATCGGGGTGGGTATTTCCGGGTTGTAGTATATTATTGAGCTCGTTGCTCATTGACATTCTCGTTGCCCTGGCGTTTTATGCCAGGTACCGAAGAAAATGAAGAAAACACCAAGGTCTTGCAAGGCGACATTCAGCCTTGGTTAGCTTGAAGAGTCCCCAAGTTCAATGAACCATTTTCTAAGTTTCCTAGTTTTTCTCTAGTTTTCTTTAATATTTGTGTAATTTTTTTTACGTACCGAGACTAAGTTTTAAGTTTTATTGGCATTGTAATTTAAAAACTTTAAATTTCTGGGTTGTTAGTTAATGGATGTTAATGATGTTTGGTGGCAACATTGATCTTAAGTTCTAAATTTTATTATGATATCTTTAAAAAGTTGAGGCGTCACAGTAATGCTACAGGGTCAATAGAAGATCCCTCCATGTGCTCTGTTAACTCATTTATTTAAGTCTGCAAGTTTGAATTCAATAATTAGCCTCCAATATAAATATAAATCATATTAAAAGTCCTGAGATAAATTAGTATCACATACCATAACCTCATTAACTGAATCACTATTTGACGTCCCATCCTTCATGTATGCGGCCATTCACACCTGTGACCGACTAGCAGGAACCCCATTGTTCTTTTTTGTCTCTTGTAAATGAAAGACAACCAAAATCTTAAGATAAATAAGAAAATTAAATAATTAAGCAATTAAATATGTGAACAAGTTAAGTAAATAAGATAAACAACTAAGCAAATTAACTCCTAGAACAATAAACACTTGGGTAGTTGATCTCCAGTTAACCAATGAATGAAATGCATGGTTACTAGTTGATCTCTCTTGTAAGAAAGTTATTATTTAGTGCCTATGAGACATGGTCAGATAGTGTCACAAATAGTTTGTGATTGATGGATATTGCAAGGCCTATCATTTTATGTTGGTATAGGATTTTCGCATAACCTGTATGAAAGAAAATAAAATGTTGCCAAAGAAAACATTAAAGAAACCAAAATGACCAAATCTAATTATACCTCCAGTCGAACTATTGAGAAAGGCTTTCGGCCTGTTCTATGATGCAATGTCTTCTTCTTCCGGATTTTTCTATTCTTCTTGCTTGATTTCTATCAAATTTGAAATTTATTTCAGATGTTATAAAAAATTATCATATATAAACATTTTTTCACATAAATAAAATTTTACCGATGCACTCTAAGTGCCCCAATAGTAGACCAAAGCCCGCCACTGATCCTCATGTACTCTATCTGGTCGATCAGCCAACCTTTCTGCATCATTCTTGAAGGGTTTGTATCCCATTGTTTTCACTCGACTTTTCCAATCTCTCCATTTCTTCCCAAATGAAGCCATTATTGGTCTCTTCATGGATTCATCTACATCTGTATGAGCCTGCATTACAATTATACACACTTGTAATATGCAATGTCAACTACACTTGTAATATGCATTTCATATGGAATACAATTATAACTAACATTGCACCTTTTCAACTTATTTCATATTAAATATCCATATATACCTTTATCTCCCTCCATATGTTATCTTTGTTTTGTTTTGAGACATAATGCCAAGTCGTAAAAGTGAGTGGTGCAAGACTCCCATCTTGTGCTAAAATACCCAAATGTGACGCAAGAGATGTGTATCCTTCAACTACTTGATTCAACTCATTTGAAACAACTTTTAAAACGCCATCTTCACTAGTACCCCATTGACCATGCACATATGTGGGACCCCTTGTTTGCTTTTGTGTGGCTTGACTTGAGCTAGGACCTATAAAAAAACAAAAATAGGGCCAAAGAATTGATTAAATATAAAAATATATATACTACTGCAACAGCAAGAAAATGTTAATGTGCATGTGCATGTGTTACATATAATTGTTGCATAATACAATTCAGAGGATATGTTAAAGAAAACCAGGTACTAAAAGGGAATACAATCTACAATATACCCCACGAATAATGGTTCTTATAAATTTCAACTGATCATGAAAAGTATGTTATGCCAGTCTCCAACCCCTAGATTATATCATGATAAAACGTTCCATTAAAAGTCAATAGTAAATCCCATTTATAGGAGACAAACACAATAACAAATAGCTGTGTGAAAATTGTAGTAATGTCATCGGTAACGGTACCAACTCCCCCTGATACACTATTTTAGAGTATACATTTGGTTCTGAAAAGTGGGAAAATGACAATGCATGTTTGGCCATCGGTAAGTGAAGATTCAACTAGTCCCATTGTCTTCATCTATGATTCAGAATAAGCAGATGGGTGTGAGAAGTGAGAACATTGAGAAGTTACAGTCTCCAAGGACAATGGAGGTCTCTGATTGCCCCATAAATGGTGTCCAGGTAAGTAGCATCTCAGTTCCATAAAGATATATAGTCAGTGATGTGTGACAGTTACTATAGTTTAGTTAATCACCCTCTCTCCATGCTTGGCTAAGAAGAGTAGTCATTTAACTAACTCTGCCTGATTGACTTCATTAAATGTGGCATTCCCCATCTCTATCTCTATCTCTCTCTCTCTCTCTCTCTCTCTCTCTCTCTCTCTCTATATATATATATATATAAATGCTATGTACTTATTTTCATAACGTATAGTATAAATTTAAGTTTAATTTAATTGATTGAATCTGATCTAGATATTCAAAATTTATATTTTTCTAAATAAAAAATATGAGTGCACTGCATTTATGTAGTATGACTTTTGTTAATTAGCACTTTCAGAGCACTGACTAAGAAATTCAAAATAATTCATTGTTCAGTGAATTAATTCAGCAAGAAATTGATTTCAAGTGTCATAAATGATTTTTTGGCCATGCTTATAAGATTGGTCAACATATATATAAAGCTTGAAAGCTGAAGTGTGTCATTGCTTGTAGTAGTACCTTATTTTCACTCTCTTTAATCATCTATGCGGCAATCCCAATTCCCAGATACCTCTATGTCTCCTATCATTACGAGTTTTCACCTTAAGTTAGTTAGATTTACCCCCCAAAAGAGCACAATATGTCTAATTTCACATACCAATTGATAAGGCAATCATATCTGATGTTTCTACGGATTAAATCAATGCAGCTATATCATAGAATATGTACTGCTGGTACAATACCAGTAGCAATGTTAAACAATTATATTCACAAAACCACTATTTTAGAGTATACATTTGGTTCTGAAAAGTAAATAACAATACAGTGATCTTCATTGGCTCATTTTTAAATGTTTATATCAAGTATTGATAACAGCAGATATATGCACAAACTGCATGAGATTCCACAACATCATAACTGAACCACTGATGAGCAATCAATTAAAGGGAAGAATCATACTATTCATAGAGGAATAAATCCCAATCAATATGATAAAATAAAAATATAAAATAGTTCAGTAAACTTTGAAAATAGTTATACGTACCAGCTGAAATTGAGCCATGTGATGTACTACCGCTACGTGATATGGTAAGAAGACTGCCTGGTGGATGCCATGATGCTGGTGGATCGGGTATGACTCTCATCTTAAGTGTGGCATGAGTCTCATCTGAACTAGAACTATTAGAGCTTGATTGCTCACTCTCACTAGAAGAACTCTCGGAGCTAGAACTCATAGATAATCTATAAAGACACTACAAACATAAAAGTAAGGACATGATAATCTATAAAGAAACTGCATTCAAAACAGAATAAGAGTATATGAAAGGCCATTTAAAGAAAACTACAAAGGTATAAAAGCAAAGATTTTATTAACATGAATATCCGTACAGAAAACAAAAATGTAAAAGTGAATATGCAACCGATTACAATATCATATCATTTCTTCGTCATCTTCAAATGGTGCCTCCGTCGATGCTTCAAGAGGTCCAATAGTTTCATCAACAGTTGTTCCATGAATACCTTGCCTAACCCAATCCATGTCCTCCTCACAAGTGAAGGAAGCTACATCTAACTTTTGATCACCAAATCCTTCCACTTCGTTGTAATGTAGTCATTCATCAATAGTTGGTTGTTCTCCACACACCTCATGCAAGTCTCTAGGTTTCATCTTGAGTACAACATTCCAATCTTCATCAACAGAATCATTAACATAAAAGACTTGTGCTCATCACTGTCCTGTTTCTTCGCATATAACAAGTGATTGAAATTAACAAGTGTAAAACCAAAATCATCCTGCTTGAGTCCCTCATTGTTATCAATCCAGTTGCACATAAATAACATGTATCTATGGTCATGTGAGTAATACAATTCAATAATATCTGTCACATATCCATAATACGCTACATCACCTTCCACTAGATTAATGTCTTTCGCACTTGCATAGCTAGAAGTCTTTGCCTTCACCATAACCCCACTATTCTGAGTTTTTCTTCTCAACTCACGACTCCTAGTATGATACCTAGTACCATTAATTATATACCCATTAAATCTGGTGGCCTTTTGGCTGGGTCCCAAAGCCAAAATTTTAATCTTATCTGACAACGCTACATTTTCAGTAGCTAGCAGCTCTGCAACCTATTTTTAAAAGAAAGTTATCAATATTAAACATCAATTAACAACTTCAAAAATATAGAAACACATGTATTACAAAAATATAAAAGACTTGTTGTGCTTGACATGCACTTACATGAGAATTGAACCATTTGGGAAACTCATCATTGTGACAACGATCCACATCATAATCTCTGAGATGACGATGTGACCGCTTAATAAATTCACGATGTTCCCTACACAATTAAACTCCTTGTGAAATGCAAGATAATTATAGTTGGTATAAATACATTCACGATGAGACAATGGTTGCGTCTATCTTACTCTCGATATGGGACAACCGTAGCAATGTTAAATAACACATACCGATGAGCCTGTACCCATATTGTGTTATCAAGCACAAACCCTTTTCCTTTTCCTAAAGCCCGCCCCAATAATATCTCAGGATTGTCGCTAACATCACAATTCCTTAACGGTCGATGCAATTTCGACTCAACATCATGCAAGTACCTTGAGCAAAATGTCATACATTCTTTGACTAAGTATCCCTGTGCAATTGAACCTTCAGAATGACTTCGATTACGCATGTATGATTTAAGCATCATAAGGTACCTATAAACAAAAAGATGCATAAATGACTTCCAAGTATTAACAAGCAAATATATACAAAATGGACATTGGAGTAGAATTACACACCTTTCTACAAAGTACATCCATCGATATTGCACCGGACTGGCAATCTTTGCTTCCTCTGCTAGGTGAATGGGTAAGTGCTCCATTATATCGAAAAATGATGGAGGAAAAATTCTCTCAAGATGGCAAAGCGTAAGAGCAATTTGGGACTGAAGACGATTTAGACCATCCACCTCTAGGGTTTTGAAACACAACTACCTGAAGAAATTGCTTAACTCAATTAATGGTTCAACCACTTTCTTCGGTAACAAATTTCTCACTTCTATTGAAGTAGTGCCTTCCGAATTCCCATATCTTGCAAATCTCAACGAGTATTTAAATTGTCCTTCCCTTTCCCATCAACATTTAATATCGTCCACAATACATTATCACACACGTTCTTTTCAATGTGCATCACATCAAGATTGTGGCGAATCAAATTATGCTCCCAATATGACAGCTCAAAGAAAATACTCTTTTTCTTCCAATTATGACCCGAGTCCTCATTTTCCTCCTTTTTTTCCCCCTTTCTATTCCATTTGCTAGATTATTGACACTTAGAATTCAATTTGAACTTAGGGCCTAGTTGTTGTAGCACATTAGCCCCTGATAACTGAGTTGAACATGGTTCGAATTCGCAAGTGCCATCAAAAGACGCACTAGCTTTCCAAAATTTGTGACCCCCACTCAATCAGCGACGATGCCCCATGTAACATAATTTCCTTCCATTCTTCAAATATCGAGAACGAGTATGTGTGTTACAACAAGGACAAGCTAAAACGCCTTTCGTGCTCTATCTAGACAAAATTGCAGAGGCAGGAAAATCATTTATAGTCCACAATAACACAGCATGCATTCGGAACATCTGATTAGTTTCTGCATCATACGTGTCAACACCGTTTTCCCACAATTCTTTCAATTCATCCACTACAAGGCATAAGTAGACATCAATGTTATTTCCAAGTGAAAAAGGACCATCGATGAGCAATGTCATCATCATATGAGGTTGCTTCATGCACAACCATGGTGGCAAATTTTATGGCATCATAATAACTGGCCAACTGCTATGAGAGACATTCATTGCCTTGAATGGATTGAATCCATCCGCTGCTAAACCCAGTCTGACATTGCGAGGCTCACTCGCAAACTTGGGATACAAATTATCAAAATTGTTCCAGACTGGAGAGTCAGCAGGATGTCTCATTTTGCCGTCATCAATTCAGCCCTCTGCATGCCATCTCATTAAAAAAGATGTTTTGGATGACATAAACAATCTTTGAAGCCTTGGAATCAATGGAAAGTATCTAACAATCTTCTGTGGAATTCTTTGTTGGTTCTTCTTAACATCATTCTCCTCTCCCTCAAATTGTTTGTATCTAGGCATATGACACACTATGCAATCATCCATACTAGTTGTTTCCTTCCAATATAGTGAACAATCCCTTGGGCATGCATGTACCTTATGATAATCGAGGCCCAAGTCCCCAAGGAGTTTCCTAGTTGCATAAAATGACTTTGGCAAAGTTTCACCCTTTGGGAACGAATCCTTCAAAAGCTCAAGCAACATCGTGAAAGACTTGTCACTCCATCCACTAAGGCACTTGATGTGCAATAATCGAACAATAAATGAGAGCGTTGAAAACTTCTGACACTCAGGATACAACTCTCTTTCGGCCTTTTTCAATAAATTGAAGAATTTTTTGGTTTTCTCATTTGGACCTTGTTTAATACCCGAATTTGCTACCTCATGAATAAAGCTTGGTGGAGGAAGTCCAAATCCTTCGTATAGCATTTCATAAGTTTCATCACCATCGTTTGAATCAGTTTACCCGACATTCACATTGTGTGGCACAGGCGACGACAAATTCTCCCCATGAAAAATCCAACTGGTGTAACTTGGAAGAAAACCGTTGATCATTAAATGTTCCCCTAACAAGCCTTTCTCCACCAATTTGACATTACGACACCGTTTACATGGGCATGTGACTTCATTCAACAACGGCTTATTTTCGCATGCAAATTTAATAAATTCCTTAACCCCTTCTATGTATTCCGGGTGCAACCTATGCTGATTTATCCAACTTTTATCCATCTGACTTTGTCTTACACTACAAATGTCACTGCCAAATCAACAAAGTTCAAAATTACCGTTCCATTTTAATTAATCTTAACCTCAATTAAGTACTTTATAATGCATGTGATATCACATCATTCACCTCTAACTGGTCTCTAATATGTTGGTTCATCCTACTTTCCCATTCAGGAATGCACAATCTATATTGTAAAAAGCAGCTCATGCCGCTCTGTTCATCTCTAACGAAATTTCAGCAGCATCTCCCCATGGTTCTCCAAATACACGACATAGACTAGGTGACATAAACTAGGTGTATTGCTACACCTTGTCTATTATTCACTCGGAGAACACAAGGAGTTGCTACATGAAATCTCCACGAGATAGACTATAAGCAGTAGAACTACTAATTACAATATAGACTTGTGCTCCTGAACTGTCCAAACTGGACAATCCAAGAAGAGCTTCATCAAAGATGACTAGGTATCTCTAATGAAGATTCTTGGACGGGTCTAAGGCTATTTATGCATGCATGCACCATTAATGATTGCATCTCGGTGGTGCAACTAAATTAGTACTATCAAGCATACTATAAGTATATCTAGTATGAAGCATATTAATGAAGAAACCAAAAGTTTCTACAATGCTTGTGATAGATTATGATAGATTCAAGAAATACATTGCTCTCTCAAATCAATCAATAATAGAATAATTTTGGCAAGAACTCATAGATGTGGGAAGTTCAAACCCACTACCCAAACCAATAAGTGTACCAAAGCTCGAATACTTCTGATGATGATAATGATGATGATTCAGAAAACACCAAAGAGCAGCCACCAAATGAGGAATCACATTCACAATCACAATCACAACCACAATCACAATCATATTGGTTGAGGAATCACAATCACAATCACAATCATAGTTATCCACGTTAATAACTATGAAGAAAACTTGTTTGAATTGAAGACCAAACTTCACCATATAATACTACAAATCAAGACAAAGTTACATGCAGGACAATTCTTTCACATGCTAGCTAGATGATTATTTATTTATTTATTTATTTATTTAGGGGCAAATAACCCTCCAAATGAAGTTAATTGTGTCCTACACTCTCTCAAATTATATTTTATACATAATTATATATATTTTTGGAAGAAATGGTTTCCAACTGTATTTTTTTTTTTAATGAATTTCTTAGCTTTCAAAGTTTCTGTTGTACCAGTCCAAGTCCTTCACCAGTGAATTCTCATGACAAAAATATTTATTTCTCTCTCTATCACTCATCGCTATCATGTCTCTTAAACCTCTCTTGATGAAATGACTACTACATTGTCTTTAGTGTGTTTAAAACTATAATTAATATCACTCTCTATATTACAACTAGACAATTTTACAACTAGTGCTAAAGGAGGGAGGGAGAGAGAGAGAGAGAGAGAGAGAGAGAGAGAGAGAGAAGTATGAAGCATAAAAAGAAGGAGAAGAGAGGAGACGATGAGATACAAAAGGGTGTCAGACTATCACCATGTTTAGGTTCAAAACAAAAAAACATTGAAGAATGCTTCTAGATTTATATATACATGAACTAATGCAGTAACTACTTATCACCTCTATTTCAAGATGAAAGCACATTTCTTTCTTTTTTTTTGGTCACAAAAGTGTTTGGGACTTCGCATTACAGTTTTGTTACTTGCACATAAACTAAATACAAAACTGGAGAGATACAATACAACCCTCTAGAATCACAAAAATATATGACTCGTGTGAGAAGATTGTCTAGGTCTCTGATTAATTTATCTGTTCCTAACTTTTTGGCCCTTGTTAATCCTGAGTACATAAAGTCCATGCTTCATATGTATCAAGTAATTACTGAGCATAAGCACTGAATGGCTCTAGAGTTATGGTGATTTTAAATAACAATTTCAGAATATGTACTAGTATCAACAATACCGTTATATGAGGTAATATCAAATAATATCGACCAATATATTAATAAATATTAAAAAATTCAATTCTTAATTTAGTGTAGTATATATTGATTGATATTTAAAACTCTGGTTATAAGCTTTTGAAGACTTTTTTCTTTTTCTTTTTGTTATGAAGAAGAAAACTACAACGAGAGAGAAAAAAACCAATGAACTGAAGTTATTATATTACTAATTAGAAAATGTTGAGAGATCTATTTTCTAAGATAAGCCAATGCTACATTCTGCTATCCTAGCTATTGGTAAGTCACTAAAAGTTATCTCAGAATTGCATCCTTAAGAATACAAGAGGAAAGCAGGCATTACCTCTTAAATGCAAAGATGAGTACTTGCAAGGTTAGATTCAAAGTCTGCCACTCAAGTAGAAGCTGGTGTTAGTCCTCTTGCAATTTACAGATTGCCTGAGGATAAAATGAAAGTACCTATAGTTAATGCAAAAAATAAATAATAAAATAGTTTGGCTAAACCACTATTTTTACCTCAAGATAATACTTCAGCAAAAATGCTAGTTTAATTCGAGCCTGTCCTGGAGTTGGTGCACCTATACCTGAGGAAACCAAGGAACTAAGTTAAATAGGTCCACATATACTGGTTGAGAATGTTTTTAGTTCTCAGCCTAGCTCTGTCACTACTCTTGTGATTCAATATGTTATTGTTGCAAAGCTTTGAATCTCATATCATTGAAGTCAGATGATCCAATCAATGTTTGACAGATGATTCCAATCACAAACAAAAGGGATTCATATATATGATATATAGCATTAAACATATGCAAAAGAATGTGAGCTGGAAATTTGCCAACAGAGAGTAATATCATCAAAATTGAATTGACTAATAGAAAAATAGAATTAATATCTCATTCTCCATAGTTTCTTCTTCTAAAAAAAGTAATGAAATAACTAGTGCCTAATGCCAATACAGTAATTCTTCATTTTTCCCAAAGACCATAAATAAAGTGAGATAGAGAGAGAGAGTACCAATTACAGTTCAGAAACAAAGTAGACTATTCGCCGCCATTGGAGCTTGAAATGCGAGTAATCGAGGGGTCAGAGTTCAGATCTAAATCTTCGAAATCGCTTCAATGGAGCTTCGAAATCGCAGGCGATGGAGCTTCGAAATCACGTCGATGGAGCTTCGAAATCACTTCGATGGAGCTTCGATCGGAATCTTCGATGGAGCTTAGAGAGGGTTGAGAGAGAGAGATATGTGCGTATGTATTAAGGGTTAAGAGAGAGAGAGAAAGGGCTCTGATTCAAAATAAGGTTTCACAAAAGAGGCGCGTGTGGCTACCGCATTTGGACGCATTTTTTAAACACCTCTCATTATAAAACAGTATCGTTTTATTTAATAGAATATGCGGCGTTTATAAAACGCCGTTAAATACTAATAACAGTGACGTTTAAAAATACGTCGTTAAAAAAACGCCACAAAATCCCCTTTTTCCTGTAGTGTTAATACATTGCAGATAATGATGAAAATTTAATCAGTAGACAATTTTACGATTAATAGCAGCTGTGAGTGTATGGTGTACCTAGCTAGTGCAATGTTAATCAAGGGAAACCTGTGGTGATGAGTAGGACTGGAGCCTGATCCATTCTTTCTGCCATCACTTCAAAGCCCTCTGGACAAGAACAATTGTATGTGCCCGGCATATTCTGGCATGTCATGTTGCAGAGTCTTGAAATAATGCACTCATTAATATCTGAAACAGGGAACAATCAAGTTTGATCTTTGATATCATATTCAGATCATAACATCAATGTTAGGAAGAAACTGAAAGCTTTCAACAGTTGTGGTTACCTATACAACCATTAGGAAGATAAGGGTTGCCTTCATATCCATTTGAGCAATTGCAGCGATACCCGGGACCATTGTCGAAGTCATAACAGTCGCTATTAGCCTTACAACTAGTTAGATTCTTCATGGCTTCATCACATGTTTGGTTCCCTACTGCCCAATCAAGCATCATTGGAACCATAGTTTTCCCTTGCATGTTTGCAAGATCTGAAGAAGAGAAGTTGTAAGCAGTTTCCTTGGCTACAAAAGAATAGCTGCATGGATTGAAGCCCCATACGTTGGTATGGTTGCAGTAGCTATGGACTTCAATGTTGTAATTCGTCACTCCCTTGGGGATACTTGTCTGGCAGCAGCCAATGCCAGAGCATGAGCCGTTGATCACATTGTCGATGCTGTCACATAGTGACATGCAGCCCGTGGTATAGTTTTTTCCTAAGGAACCTGTGATATAGGCGTAGGTGTCACAACCTACGGCTGTGAACTTGTTTCGGGTATTTGAGATGGGGAATTTGGGCAATCTGATCCAGGGTTTAAAATTGTCTTCCCCACCACCCCCTTTATTGAAGCAATCACGGCCTATCCAGGCTAATATGCGGAATTCACCAGAAAGAAAGATCTCTGTGATCTCTATGTTACTCTGAATCGTGTTTAAATACAGCTTGGGAGTGTCATGGTTGGTGTCGTTGCAAGTAACTAGAAAATCATCGGCTGTGTGGCATCCTTCAGATGTACCAAATGGGTATGGGATGCTAATGTTACCACAAAATTCTTGGCAACCAGGCAAGGTTTGAGCAGTTGCTGAAGCAGCAGCAAAAGCTGCTCCCAGAACAACCCATGGTTAGAGCTGGGTTTTCAGGCATCAGGTAGCTTTATGGTTGTACTTCATTTTGAGCTGGAGCTTGTTATTTATATGGAAAACAAAAATAAAAATAAAAACAAATAAAGGCTCTCTAATTCGTTCACTCTTTTATTTTTTTTTTTATTTGTTATCTTTTTTCATAAATTTAATATTCATATACAATTAATGAAACAGATGATGAAATGAAACGAGTATAATATGTATAATATGTTGTCGAAGTCCAAACATGTGAATTGCTCAAGTGCCTTGCAGTTGAGATGAGTAATTGTCACACAAATAGAAATATTGTGGAGAATTATTATATACATTATAACTTGGCTTATTGTAATTCATTTATTTGAAAACACAAAGTTATTATAATTTATAAATATGCCACTACCCCTATCTTAAAAAAAATATAAATATGCCACTACCACATTTTGTAGAAAAATATTATGTAAAAAAAATTATGGTGATTTAACATTTTAATCTTATTGGTGAAAGACTTGAATAAACAATTGTGTGTAACATTCACTATAAAGGGTTTTATTGCTTTTAATTAATAGGGAAATAGGAATACGCGTTTTAAGGATGGCTTAAAATATGAATTGTTTTTTGTAGTTTTATAAATTATAGATAATTCTTGTTTGAATTTTTCATTTAACATAGTTAATAAAAAAATAAAATTTTTAACTATCCTCTTATATAACAATAAAATTACTAGAAATATTATTTGAAATATATTTATGATATCATTAAAAATTATTAATTGACTTGATGATTTGTTTATAAAAAATGTCATTTGTTATGCGATTAGAAATTTAAATGGATGGGATGTAATTCTTAAAATTACAGAGGCAATTAGTTTTTAAATAAATCTCAGAACAAGTATTTGTAATTTATCCTAATTAATATTGATAGCTTGTTTTCCTTTCCAGAATAACAAATAAGAACCTAATCCATTGAGAGGGCAGAGTCTTTCTCGGCTTTTCCCTAAGATGACTTTAGAACATTTTATAGATAGGGAGAGGGCTTGTTGGAGATTGAATCTAATTCGACTCTTATTTCCGGAAAGTGGCATATCTTCTTGCTATATATACATATTCCAATCCAACCGTGTGAGGACAAATGTATTTCGTCCGATCAAGAGTTGGGACTATACAGTTAAATTTGGGTACAAGCAAGCTTTGGTTAGATACAAGTAAGCTAGGACTGAGTAAAGAATTCGTATAATTCGTAATCCGATCCGGTCTAGTCTAATTTGGTAGGATCCGTGATTCGATTCCGGATTAGGAATTTCAAAATCCGTAGGTTACGGGTCGGTTCCGGATTGAACATCACGGTTTCAAATTAGAACCAATCCGGACTGTATACATTTAGTCTATATTTGTACCATATACCCTCCCACATAGTATCATTTCTTGTATCACATAAAAAAGTAAACATTAACCTTAATTCACCTCACACATGCCACTCATATCAATCCTAGCTCACTTACTCACATTGCCTCTCACACTCTTATCTCTCTCTCTCTCAATATTGTCTCTCTCTCTTCTCTTTCTCATCCATCTCCGATCATCCATCACACGCCGCTCAGATCAGCCCTAGCTCACTCACTCACACTACCTCTCACACTCTCATCTCTCTTTCTCGATACTCTCTCTCTCTCTCTCTCTCTCTCTCTCTCTCTTCTCTTTCTCATCCATCACACGCCACTCAGGTCAGCCCTAACTCACTCTCTCACACTGCTTCTCACACTCTTATCTTTCTCTCTCGATACTCTCTTGCTCTCTTCTCTTTCTCGTCCATCTCCAATCATCCATCACACGCTGCTCAGATCAACCCTAGCTCACTCACTCACACTGTAGATCTATCTCTCTCTCTCTCTCTCTCTCTCTCTCTTAGTGAGCTCCCTCTTTCTCTCTCTCTCTCTCTCTATATATATGTATATATTATATTTTGTTTTTGTGGGAATAAATATGTTTGATGTCTTTGATTATCATCATTTATATGTATTATATTTTGTTTTCCATCCCCAGATCTGTTTGATTTCTTCCGTTTGATTTCATTTGTTTTTTCATATAATCTGTTTGTTTTTGTGCTATTATTTGTTCTGTTTTTGTGGGAATAACATTTTTGATCTGATTGATCTGTTATTATGTCACATTTGATGAATGTTCTATTCTATCATGTTTTGTTTTATTTTGTCACATTTGATATAAAGTTCTTTCTCAAGTTGCAAGGGATATTTTGGCCATTCCTGTCTTTATTGTTGCTTCCGAGTCTACTGATGTGCTGCTGTGGCTTCCAATATTCGATTTATCTTCTTTCCCCCTCTATGTTTATGGAGTTTGTTACATTCATGCTTTTGTTTGTTGTCTTAAACAATTGTCTAAAACATCAACATTGCTGCTTTTGTTTTCCTATTGCTTTTGTTTTGTTGTTGTCTAAAATAGCTTGTTATAGTTTTCTTATTCATGTGTATCCGGTTAAATCTGGGTACATCAAGCTTTCGTTAGATATTATCCGTTAATATGTCGGCATGGGCCAGATCATTCGGTGTGGAAGAAATTGTGGCAACTTAAAAATCCTCCTAAGTGGACGTTATTTCTGTGGAAGTGTCTTCACAGTATTTTGCCTGTTCAGTGGGAATTAAAAAAGAGGGGTATGGTGGTAGATGCCCTTTGTTCTAGATATCATATGAGGTAAGAAACACTGTAACATGTGTTTTTCAATTGTCCATGTTCACAAAGAGTATGGCGGGCAACTTCATTGGGGCTGGATTTTAGTATTGGCTTACCGATTTCCTTCTTTGATTGGTTCAAGGATTGGATTGAGTTAGTCAAAGATGAGGAGATCATTATTCAGTCTGTGGCTACCCTTTGGGCTATATGGTTACAACGCAACAGCTATGCTTTTAATAATAATGTTGTGACTATTGAGAGTGCAATAGCTACGCAAATGAATTGAATATAATGGCCAATCTTTGTGGGCATTCAAGCTCTTGCTCACATCACATGCACACAATATTTGTTGGGTATACCTCCTTATTGGAGTTTGAGACCCAATTGGTTTATTAAAAGAGTTTAATTTGGTTTGGGATTGGTTATAATTTATTTTTTAATATATTATATCTAATTTGGAAAGCCCAATAGTTTGATTACAATCAATTTGGTACAACTAAGTTTTTGATAAAAAAAAAAAAAAAAACCCCAAAAGTTTACAATATAGATTTGGTATTGTTTTGTTCTTCCAAGACATGCACAGTGGCAGCTAGAAGATTGGTTGTTCTTCAGTGAGTGCGGTTTGTCAACAAAGGCTTGGAAGTTTTGTCTATGTCCAGATTTTCAACTTATTTGGTGGAATTAATTTGGGTTATTATTTTGGATCTTCTACAACTCTATTTTGAAGACATTTTGGTGCGGTCTTTCCGTTTGTTTATTTGTGATTATTTGGAATTCACCTAAGGGTGGTTTGTGAGACCATTCATGTCTCGTTTGTAATCGTTTGGAAACTTTTTGGTTGATAGTGGAATCAGATTTTGATCCCGTGGATGTACCTCACATTGAGGGAACCGCGTAAAATTCTTGTGCTACTATTGATTTAATTTTTTCGCATTAGTTTTTATTCCCATTGATTGATTTACTTTTGTGAAATCATATTTTTTCCCTAACAACTGATATCAGAGCTTACGATTTATTTGGGTTTATTTATTTGTGTAAATCAATGGAGGGGAATGTGGGTCGCATGTCTAACTTCAATGGAAGCAATTGGGCAACTTGGAAAACTAAAATGGAGGACCTATTATTTTATAAAGATTTGCATGGGCCTATCGAGGGTGACAGTGGCAAACCCGAGGGCTTGCAAGATGATGAATGGAAGAGGCTTAATCGAAAAGTCGTTGGTGTTATCTGTCAATGGATTGATGACAGTGTGTTTCATCATGTTGCTACTAAAACTTCAGCACATGATTTATGGAAAAAATTAGAAGGCCTTTAAGATAGGAAATCAGCCACAAATAAAGTTTTTCTGTTTCGTAAGTTGGTTAATTTAAAATATAAAGAAGGCAGCCCTATTCCGGAACATTTGAATGAAACAAAGAGTATTGTTGACCAACTTGTTTTTATGAAAATTGTTTTTGATGATGAGTTGCAGGCTTTGATGCTACTTAGTTCTTTGCTCGAAAGTTAGGAGACTTTGGTTGTGATGGTTGGTAATTCGGCGCCCGATGGAGTTGTCATAATGAGCCAAGTCACTAGTAGCTTGTTGAATGAAGAAACTAGAAGAAAATTAGCAGGTTCTTCTCATTCGGAGACATTTGTTGTGAGAGGCCGAAGCAAAACAAGGGGGAGGAGTAAGACTCCTCATGGTTATGATCAAAGTCGTGATAAATCAAGAGATGGTTCTTTTTCAAAGAAAGACATTGAGTGCTATTACTGCCATGAGAAAGGGCACATGAAGCGGGAATCCCGAAAGATCAAGAACAAGGAAAAAAGACGTGACAAAAGTGTAGATAAGAAGCAAGAAGACAAAATGACGGTCACTACCGATGATCTCATGGTCGTTTGTGAAGATGATTGTATTAATTTTGTGGGCCAAGAGAGTAATTGGGTGATTGATTCCGGTGCTTCTTTTCATGTGACTTCTCGAGTTGATTTCTTCACTACCTACACCAAAAGAGATTATGGTTATGTTCGAATGGGTAATGAAGGTTTGTCCAAGATTATTGGCATGGGTGATGTTTGCTTGGAAACAAATTTGGGCTGCAAGTTGTTGCTTAAAGATATGAGGCATGTTCCCGACATTCGCCTCAATTTGATCTCTACCAAGAAGCTAGATGATGAAGGCTTCAACAACAAATTTGGTGATGGAATATGCAAGCTCATAAAGGGTTCTTTGGTGGTGGCTAACTACAAGAAGACTCATACACTTTATTCGATGCAAGGAAAAATTTATAAAGGTGTTGTCAATGCACTCGAAGATGATACTTCTACCGAATTGCGGCAAAAGTGGCTTGGCCATATGGGTGAAAAGGGTCTACAAGTTTTGTTCAAGAAAGAGTTTCTACTCGGTTTGAAAGGTACACATCTTAAAACTTGTATTCACTGTTTGGCGGCTAAACAACATAGAATTTCTTTTCATAAAAATGTTGCTTCTAGAAAAGAAAATGTTTTGGAGTTGATTCATTCGGATGTTTGTGGTCCTTTGAAAGTTAGAACACATAGTGGTGCATTTTATTTTGTTACTTTCATTAATGATTATTCAAGGAAAGTTTGGGCTTTTGTACTAAAAACTAAAGATCAAGTTCTAGATGTATTTAAGCATTTTCAGGCCATGGTTGAAAGAGAAACAGGGCAGAAATTGAAGTGTATCCGAACAGACAATCGTGGTGAATACATTGGGCCATTTAATGAGTATTGTTGCAGTCAAGGTATTCAGCACCAAAAGACAGTTAAGAAGACTCCTCAATAAAATGGCATTGCGGAAAGGATGAACCACACCATTGTGGAAAGAATAAGGTGTCTGCTTTCACATGCTAAATTGCCAAGATCCTTTTGGGGTGAGGCAATGAGGACAGCAGTTGACGTGATTAATTTGTCTCCTTCCTATCCTTTGAATGACGATGTTCCAGAAAGAGTTTGGACTGGCAAAGATGTGTCTTATGAGCACTTGAGAGTGTTTGGTTGTCGAGCTTTTGTTCACATTCCAAAGAATAAGAGGTCTAAGCTTGATAGCAAGTCAAGACAATGCATTTTTCTTGGCTATGGTAATGATGAATTTGGTTATAGATTGTGGGATTCGATCGACAAGAAAGTCATTCGAAGCCGTGATGTTGTGTTTCTTGAAGACCAAACAATTGAAGACTTTGGCAAAGGTGATCAACCGGAGCCAAAAACTAGTGATCTCATTGACATGGATCCATCTCCTTCATCTTTAGTTCATGATGAAAATAGGGGAGATGTGCAGCCACCTATTGAAGATGTGGAGGATGATGCTAATCCTAATGAAGTTGAGCCAGAAATTGAGGAAGAGCATCCAACTCAAGAATCGTCACCACAACTTGAGTTGAGGAAATCTACAAAGGACTGACAACATTCGAGAAAGTATCCTCCCAATGAATTCGTGTTGATTTCCGATCAAGGGGAGCCCGAGAGCTACCATGAAGCAATTGAGCATGCAAAGAAAGATGATTGGAAAAAGGCCATGGAAGAGGAGATAAATTCCTTAGTTGAAAATCATACCTATGATTTAGTGAAGTTGCCTAAGGGGAGGAAAATTCTAAAAAATAAGTGCGTTTTCAAATTGAAGAATGATGGCAAGAATCTGAGGTACAAAGCACGTCTTGTTGTGAAAGGCTTTAGGCAAAAGAAAGGTATTGACTTTGATGAGATTTTCTCACCAGTTGTGAAGATTTCTTTTATTCGCGTTGTACTTTGCATGGCCGCAAGTATGAACCTTGAAGTTGAGCAACTTGATGTGAAGACCACATTTCTTTATGGTGACCTAGAAGAAGAAATTTAAATGGAGCAACCGGAGAATTTTGTGGAAAAAGGGAAAGAGAAATTTGTTTCCAATTGAAGAAAAGTTTGTATGGCCTCAAGCAAGTCCCGCGGCAATGGTACAAAAAAATTGACTCTTTCATGATGAATAATTATTTTTCTAAAACCACTTTGGACCATTGTGTGCTTGTGAAAATTCTTTCAAATGGTAAATTTATTATTCTTTTGCTTTATGTTGATGACATGTTAATTGTGGGTCAAGATTCTACCATGATTTACAAGTTGAAATTGGAGTTGAGCAAGTCTTTTGCTATGAAAGATTTGGGGCCGGCAAAGCAAATACTTGGTATGAAAATTGGTCGTAATCGCAAAAAGGGACATATTTGGTTGTCTCAAGAAAGCTACATTGAAAAAGTTCTTGAGAGATTCAACATGGATAAAGCAAAGTCGGTTGGTTGTTCACTTGCGGGTCACTTCAAGCTTAGTTCGAATCAATGTCCTACAAGTGAGAAAGACGAAGAAGAGATATTGAAAATTCTTTATGCTTTAGCGGTTGGTTCTTTAATGTACGCCATGGTTTATACAAGGTCGGATATTGCTCACTCTGTTGGTGTAGTGAGTCATTTTCTCTCAAATCCAGGTAAAGAACACTGGGCAGCGGTAAAATGGATTCTAAGATATCTACGAGGGACTTCGAAGGTGTGTTTGTGTTTTAGGGATGGTAAGCCGATGCTTGATGGTTTCACAGATTCTGACATGGCCGATGATGTTGATTCTAGAAAATCTACTTCAAGGTATTTGCTGACATTTGTAGGGAGAGCTGTGACATGGCAATCTAAATTACAAAAATGTGTTGCTCGCTTAACTACCGAAGCTGAATTTATTACTATTACGGAAGCTTGCAAGGAAGAGTTATGGTTGAAGAAATTTTTGCAAGCATTGGGTTTGAAGCAAGAAAGGTATGTGCTGTGTTGTGATAGTCAAAGTGCTATTCATTTTAGTAAAATTTCTACTTTTCATTCGATATCGAAACACATTGATGTGAGATACCATTGGATTCGCGATGTGTTAGATTCGAAATTGTTACAACTCAAAAAAGTTCACACGGGTGATAATATTTCGGATATTGTACATGCGCCCTTGGGCTTTGCCACTACAGTTCGGACTCAAATGTCACGGTTTTGAATCTAATCCCGCAAAGTGCAATGCGGGACTGATAAATCACCAAAGAGTCAAAATCCGGCAAATCGTTTTGGAAAACTGATTTTTAAGAAAGAAGTGCCAAGCATGGACTGCTTTGCCAGATACAAAGTCGCCACCTAAATAATTTATTTTGGGGGAATTTAGGAAACCCTGACTCGTGCCTAAGGCCATGTGTCCGTCATCACCAAAGTTGCCTCGGCTCGGGAACTTGGGTACGATTGGGAAAGGTCATCTATGAGCACCCCCGCTTGCCCGATCAAAGATCGGCCTGTACTAAATATGGTATCTTGTTTTTGAAAACACATGCGTTCTTATTCCAGTTATTAGCTAGATTTACTATGTGATGCGCACAACACACAAGTATAGACTGGATCGCCTAATTAGGAACAAAGCATCGCATATCCGTTTGTTTGGAAATGGTTTGAAGTTTGCTACTCGCAAGTACTCTAAAACACGGATTTCAATGAATCGTTCCAATTCAAGTAATCCAACCTTCACCCACAGGCATTCAGGCAGTTATATCACATAAGCAATTAGCCTCATGGCAAGCATGCTGTCATGTTAACAATCACACATATGCAAGATGCTAAAACATAAACACTCACAGTGTACTCCAAGCCAAAATAAGAACTAGTTAGTAATCAAATGCATGATCCTAGCTCATGTTAAGATGGCTAATGCAACACATGCAAAACGCAACTAGAAATAGGCTTGGCTATTCTAAAATGGCATATGAGATGCGACAATTCGATGCATGTGTTCAACTTGGAATTGAAATACAATGCAGTTAGTATGATGCGCCGAGCTCGGAGCATGCAATACAGATGAATGGTGCAGACATGCAAGCATAAGGTATGCTAAATAAAACATGCCGTAGAACTAACCACTAAAAGCAGATAAGTAAAAGGGAGAAAGAAATGGGGGTTGGAAGACATGCATCACACACACGCACGCTTATTATATAATTGCGCCCTCTCGACGGAGGGGCCGAAAGAATAATACAAATCATCTAATTAACTAACTAACAAGCTAATTAATTAATTACGCAACCAAATCGAAATAAATAACTATTCTAAGTTATTAAAACATTGAAATGGCCTCGAGGCGAGGGATGAATGCATGCTCGGACGGCTTCGCTCGAAAATCCATTGCCATGCTTCATGTTGCCTCTGTTTACACTGCTCTGTACCTCTAAAAATTGTGCCTACTTTTGTGACTCTTCTGAACCACCTTGTAGGCATGCTGAGAGGCCATCAGCCAAAAGATGAGGCCATCGGCCATGAGAAACTAGTCATCGATCAAAGCTAAGGCTCTCGGCTAAATACTTGTAGCCGATCGACACTGAAGGTGGCCGATTAGCCATCCCTTCCTGCTGAATGCTTCTTTTGCTGCAACAGGGGACAGACAGAGCATGGCAATGTATTTGCAAGAAAATGTTTGCACAACCACACTCCTTATCATGTTTAAGACTCAAAGGTGTGTGGCTCTCGACTCTCGGACCACCAATCATGCATTTCAATTTATGATGGCCAAAGGAGCCAAGTGTGCAATTCAATTTCAAATGAAATGCACAAAACACATAAGGGGCCCCAACCTCTATCATGCTTGATCAAGAGGCAAGGGAATGCACACATGATGCGATGCAACCTAAGCATGCAAGCAAGCTAATGCAACAAGATCATGCAGTGCATCTAATATGTGATAGGCATACAACCTAAACATGTAAAGATGTAAGGCATAGGTAAGTGACAACAATACAAACAACAAGCATGTGACAACATGTGATCTAATAAGTATGCAAAATGAAATAAGCATGCAATAACAAGCAAAAACACACCAAGCATGCGAAATCCAACCTAAGCATGCAAAGCATGTAACAATATGCTAGGATGAGCAAGTATGCAGCAACGTGTAGTAGAATTAACATGTAACAACGTGTAATGGACCAAGTACGCGACAAACATATAAGCATGATGTAAAGTAATAACTTTGAACAACATGGTAAGATGCAACATGAACACGCAAACATGCAAGGCATGTAAAGGTGGACAAGTACGCAACAACATACAAAATGAGACAAGCATGCGACAACATGGTAAAATGGACTTAAACTAAAGATGGATAGACCTCGGCCATGCCCAAAATTAGTGGCCAAAGTGCTAAGAAATGATGGACAAAAACACATACAAACATGCACATGTGATGGCCTATCACCTAGGCATAGGAGAGCAACTTTCAAGGACACTTAAAAGAGGACAAAGCATGCAAGTATGACAATACTACAAGCTCTGAAATGATGCTAGACATGATGCCAAAGCACATAAACAAGGCAAACAAGGCATACAAGAAGCCCTAAAACTTAAGGCTAGCCAAGGAGCTCAAACCATGGCTATGCAAAACAAGCCCCAAAGGGCCAAGGGGACCTAAAACAGTCCAAAGGCAAGTCCAAACAAGACCAAAAACATGCTCGAAACTAGCCAACACAAGCTAGAACACAATGCCAAAAGCATGAGGCATGCAAGGCTACAAAAGGGGGGTTACACTATACCTATCAAAACCAAACATGTCATGATTTAAGCAATGAAAAACAAAGTTATGGCATGGTAAAACAAGACCAAAAACCTACTTAGATGGCATCCAAATGACCTAAGCATGGAAGCATACACAATGATCCATCCAAGAGACATAAAACATCAACTCTTTAAAGCATTAAAGGAGTGATAAGTGTAAGTATATGAGCATACTATATGGACTGAAATAGCATAACAAGTGATGCCAAATCACTAAAATGAGCCAAGTAATGCATGCTAGAGACTTGGACACTTAAGGCTAACAAGCTAGATTGCATGGTAGCTATACAAAGCATGGCATATATGTTCAAAACAATGCAAAACAGAGCTTTAGCATGTTAAAACAAGGCTAAAAGCTTCATGGAGTTGAGCCAAAATCATGCTAGAATAACATGTTACAACATGATGCATATTAAGGCAAATGAGGGGATTGCAAGACAAGTATATGGAGCATGTAAGAGGCCATTAAACCAACTTGAGACAGAGGTAAAACATGGCAAAATAACACCAAATACTTGCTAAAATTGAGCTAAAACAAGCTAAGTAGACATGCTACCTATATAAGCCATTTATACTAGCATACAAGACAACATGGAGAGGGGATGGCCCTCTCCTATTTAGGACTCCAAAACCACCTTCCCACCACTGAAAATCCTCTGGATTTCAGTGGTTGGAAGGTCATGCAAAGCCAAGAACAAGGGCCAAAAGGGATGTCCTAAAACAAGGCCAAACAAGGCCTAAGAGGGGGGAAACAACCCCAAACCAAAAAGAGACCTTAAACAAAGATCTAAAGCATAAAAAAAAAAAAAGAACTTTTACTAGTTAAGAGCTAAGCTTAAAACAATAAGCAAGAAGGGCTAAAAGCTTAAGTAAGAATGGGGTATTAAAAGGAAGAATGCTCACCTTTGAAGAACACTCTTAAGAACAAGACTCCAGCAACTTTTCCAAGCTTAAACCACTCCAAAAACTCTGAAACTAACTCCCTAGTGCCTCAACAACAAGAGAATGGTGTATTGCTAGGTGTTTGTGTGCAATAGTGTGAACAAAACAACCTTTTGAGCACAAATACACACACAAATATATAGAGAGAGGGAGCTATAGAGATAGATAGATATATATCTTCTATCTCAGATTTTTGGAACCCTTGAGAAGGAAGGAGGGCCTCCCCTCTTATAGAAATCCAATTTCAAAGCTTCCTAAGCAAGCTAAGCAAGGGGCAAATCCCTCCATACACGTGTATGGAGGGGGGGAATTGTGGATGCCAGCTAATATCTGCATAAAGCAGATGAACAAGGTTCGGCCAGAAAACATGGCCGATAGACCAACACAAGGGCCGACCGACCAAATAATGTGTCGATCGGCCAACACTTTTGGCCGATGGTAATAAAACAAGGCCGATGGGTTGAAGGGATGGCCAACAAGCCATCCTCTTCCCTCAAAATCAAAACACAAGTGTTTGGTCCACAACCAAGCACAAATTAGACAAGTTTGAGAGATCTTGAGGCAAGGCGTGCAGCCGAGACCTCCAGGAACTCAAAACGAACACGAACATGGATGATCATCGAGTGTTCAAACGATGACGTCCAAGTCTTGAGGACGGTCAAAAATGGGGTGTCTACAGTTGCCTCTCTTTAACAGAACTCGAAAGTCATAAAAATGACGGGAGTAAATGTCAAAGCCCAAAGACGACTCATTTTTTACGAGGCTGAAGACTTAGACAAGCATACAAGATAGCAAGATATATGTGCCCGCGGGCGGGGGCAAAATGCAAAAGACATGCACGGTGCCAAACATAACTTATGATCATGCAAAGGGAATTGTAACGAAGCATAACATGCAACAGTTTTAAGTAGACGAACATAAATCTAACTACATTACATGCAGACAGGATGTAAGAGAATTATACAATTCTCGCTACGTCTCACACGGAGAATACAATACCGTCCAATTCGTCTGGTCTCGCCAACTTCGAATGAACCGTACATACAATATCGTGTCTGCAAAAGAAAGAAACTTAACAGGTACAATATTGTTAGAAACATGCATAGCAATGTGTAGACGCGCCCTTGGGCCTCACTCTACAGTTCGGACTTGATTTGTGTCACGGTTCTTAATCTGAACCAAAGAGTCCAAATCCGGCAAATCGTTTTGAGAAACAAAACAGATTTTTTGAAAAGTAGTGCCAAACATGGACTGCTTTGCCAGATACAGAGTCGCCACCTAAATATTTTTTTAATGGGGAAATTTAGGAAACCTTGACTCGGCGCCGAAGGCCACATGTCCGTCATCACCAAAGTTGTCTTGGCTCGGGAGCTTGGGTACGATTGGGGAAGGTCAGCTATGAGCACCCCCTTTCGCCCGGTCCGAAGACCGGCCTCTACTAACCGTGATATCCAATTTTGAAAACGTTGTGTGTTCTTATTCCGTTCATTAGCCTAGAATTACTATGTTATGCGCACAGCAAACAAGTATAGACCAGATCGCCTAATTTGGAAATAAGCATTGCATATCCGTTTGTTTTGAAAACAGTTTCGAAATTGCTACTCGCGAGTAGGCTAAAATACGGATTTCAACGAGTTATTCCAACTCAAACAATCCAACCTTCACCCACAGGCATTCAGGCAGTTATATCACGTAAGCAGCTAGCCTCATGGTAATCATGCTATTATGGCAACATTCACACGCATGTGGTATGCTAAAGCATAAAAGCTTACCTAGTACTCCCAGCCAAAACAGAAACTAGTTAGTAATCATGCATGATCCTAGTTCATGTTAAAAAAAATGGCTAATGCAACACATGCAAAGATGCAATCTAGACAGGCTCGGCTATCCTAAGCATGGCATGTGAAATGCTACAACTATCACGTATTCAATTTGGAATTGAAAGTACGATGCAGTTTGTATGATGTGCCGAGCCCGGTGCATGTGAAACAGATGTATGGATGCACGCATGCATTGCGTAAGGTATGCTAATTTTAAATATGCCCTAATCTACCATCATAAGCAGGTAAATAAAAGGGAAGAAAGACGTGGGGTTGGAAGACATACACACACTCACGCACACTTTATTACAAATACGCCCTCACACGGAGGGACCAAAAGAATATACAAATTAATTAACCACGCAAGCTAATTAAATATTACAGATCAATTAAATTAACAAATTAATTAATCTAATTAAAACAGTAAAGCTCTCGGGAAGCGGGTTCAATGCATGCGCGCTCGGATTCCGCTCGGAATTGCACTGCCATGCCCAGTCTGCCTCTGTTTTCCCTGCTTTGCTCCTCTGAAAACTGCCAAAGTCTCAGGAATGCCTCTCAGGATACTGGGGGATCCCACCGGCTGGATAGAATCACCACCGACAGTGAATTGTGGTCACCGGCACAAAATTCGTCCATCGGCTGTTGATTTACTGCCGGCCGGCAGAAAATGTTGCCGGTCGGCAGAAAATACCTGCAGAACCTGCAACATCCAGCAGCAGAGGGCAAAACTTGCATGGCGATACAATTCAAACAATGTATGCACCAATCATGCCCCCTATCATGCTTGTGACTCAAAGGGGCACGCGCCTCGATTCTCGGGCCACCAATGACGCATTTCCATGCATGATGGCCTAAAGAATCAAGTGTGCACTTTCAATTTCAAATGCATGCAAACCATATAATCGCATAAGGAAGCCAAACCTCTATCACACTCACTTCAAGAGGCCAAGCATGCACAATGCGATGCAATCCTAGACATGTTGGCTAGCATGCAATATGGACAATGCAAGGCACTTATACAAACATACAAGCAAGCATGCAAGGCAAGCATGCAAACCAAATAAAAGAGGGACTTAAACATGAATTAGGCAACTCTAAATAGGCCTAAAACAGTGGCCAAAGTGCCCAAAAATGAAGGCTAAGCACACACACACGCATGCACATGTTAAGGCACAAACCTAAGCATTAAACAAGCAACTCTCAAACACACTTGCAAGAGGCTAAACATGGACAATTGGCATGGAATGAAAAGCTTTAAAATCATGTCAAAAAGTGGTGCCAAACCAACCCAAATTAGACAAGCATAAGCATGCAAGCATGGTCCAAGTACTTGAGGCAAGTCATGAAGCCTTGAAGCACACTTAGTACAATCAAACATGGCATGCATTAAACAACTAAAAACAGATTTTTAGCATGTTAAAACAAGGCCAAAGGACTACTTAGATGGCATCTAAGTGGCTCAAATTCAAAGGCATGCATAATGGTCAAAACATAAGGCTTACAACACATGCCCTCAAAGCAACGAAGAGGCAACTAAGGAAAGCATATGAGCATGCCAAAGAGACTGAAATTACATGTTGGATGGTTCCAAAACACCAAAAATGATGCAATCAACACATGCTACACATTCACATACTTGAGGCCTACAAGCCCGACAAGCCACAAATGCAAAGGAGTTATACTAAGCATGCCGAAATCGATCCAAACAAACGTGGACAGACCTAAAGCATGGCAAAATAAGCACAAAACATTCACAAGGCTAAGCCTAAAACATGCTCGAACAAAGGCTAACAACCTAAGGCATATTAAGGGAATAACAAGGCATTACATGGTAGGTATGCTAAGCATGCATGGTGTACCAACACCAACTTAATACAAAGCTATAACATGACAATATAAGCATGAAATACAGCCAAGACATGATCAACACACACTCTAAGATAGGCTCCCTCAAGAGGCCAAAAATGGTCCCTTTCGAGGACAACAAGGAGAGGGGGTGGCCCTCCCCTTTTAGAAACTTCAAGGCACCATCTCCACCACTGAAATCCCTCAAGATTTCAGTGGTGAAGAGGCCCAAACACCAAAGTCTTGAAACTTGCACAAAATAGCACAAAATGAGGCCTTTCAAGGCCTAAGGGTGGTCAAACACACCCAAACCACAAAATACCCTTAACAAACAATCAAGAGGGCCTAAAAACAGAACTTTTTTATGTTATACACTAAACACAAAAACAGCTCTAAGATAGGTAGAAATAGGATGCAAAAATGGGGAATAAAAGAGAAGTTTCTTACCCTTGAAGACCACCTTCACAAAGGGAGGACCAGCTGCCTCCTTGAGCTTAAACCAGCCCCAAAACTCTGCAAATAACCCCTTAGAACATCAAAAACCAAGGAAAGGTGTAATGGTAGGTGTTTGTATGCAATACTATGAACAAATGCACCTAGAACACTCAAGAGAGAAATAGATAGAGATAGAATGTATATGAGTTCTATCCCTAGAACCAGAGCTTCTAGCAATGTTTTTCTCTCTAAAATGTCTAACCCTAATGCCAAGAGAGGAGGGCTCCTCTTATAGGCAACCAATCTTGTAAAGCTTAGCAAGTAAGCAAACAAGAGGGGCATCCCTCCATACACGTGTATGGAGGGGAAGAAAATGCCAAACGGCTATTTCAAAATATCTCCAAAAGCAGCTGAACAGTAGTCGGCCGGCCAAAAATGTCATTTTGACAAAATTGACTGCCGACCGGCAACAAAGAGTGCCGACCGGCAATATACATTGCCGGTGACAACAAAAACCAGCCGGTGGCCTCTAGCCACTGCCGGTGGTGTGTGGGGATGCCTCACAAGGCATTCCCTGCCCCTCCAAGGCAAAACACAAGTGTTTGGTGCAAAACCAGACACAAAACAGTCAAGTTCGGAGATCCTAAGACAAGGCGCGTAGCCGAGAACTCCGGGAACTCCAAACAAACACAAACATGGATAATCACCGAGTGTTCAAACGGTGACGTCCAAGTCTTGAGGACGGTCAAAAATGGGGTGTCTACAGTTGCCCCTCTTTGACAGAACTCGAAAGTCATAACAATGACGGGAGTGAATGTCAAAGCCCAGAGACGACCCATTTTTGACAAGGCCGAAGACTTGGACAAACATGCACGACAAACAAAGATATGCGCCCGAAGGCAGGGGCAAAATGCAACCGAAAATGCAAGAAGCCGAGCATAACTTATGATCATGCAAAGAGAGCTGTAATGAAGCACACATGCGACAGTTATAAGCTAGCATACACCAGACTACACTACAATGCAGAAAGGATGTAAGAGAATTATGCAATTCTCCATACGTCTCACTCGGAGGATACAATACCTGTGCGGCTCGTCCGGCTACACCGGGCTCAAATGAACCGTACATACAATATCGTGCCTGAAAAGAAAACAAACTTAACAGGTAAAATGTGGTTAGCAACATGCATGACAATGCAATCGAAAGTGCGTGACAACGCATGCAATGTGTATAGCAAGATAGTGGGTTTGAACACATGTGAGTAAAGCAATGCATGCATGCAAGCAATGTGTATAGAAAAATAGCGGGATTGAACACATGTGAGTAAAGCAATGCACGCATGCAAGCAATGTGTATAGAAAAAGAGAGCTTGAACACATGTGAGTAAAGTAATGCACACGTGCACGCAATGTGTATATAAAGGAACTTGAACACATATCAGTAAAGCAATGCACACGTGCACGCAATGTGTATAAAAAGGAACTTGTACACATATAAGTAAAGCAATGCACACGTGCACGCAATGTGTATAAACAGGAACTTGAACACATATAAGTAAAGCAATGCACACGTGCACGCAATGTGTATAAAAAGGAACTTGAACACATATAAGTAAAGCAATGCACACGTGCACGCAATGTGTATAAAAAGGATGTAAGACAATGCAAATGGGGTACGCATGCTAATGCAAATGACGACACGCATGCCAACGAAAATGTGACACGCATGCCAATGGAAATGAGGAGGCACACGTGCCTATGGCAATGAGGCACACGTGCTGATGCAAATGAGGCACACATGCCAATGAGAATGAGGCACACGTGCCAACGAGAAAATGAGGCACACGTGCCGATGAAAATGAGGCACACGTGCCGATGCGAGTGAGGAGGCACATGTGCCGATGAAAATGGGGCACACGTGCCAATGAGAATGGGGCACACGTGCCGATGAGGATGGGGAGGCACACGTGCCGATGCGAATGGGGAGGCACACGTGCCGATGCAAATGGGGAGGCACACGTGCCGATGCAAATGAGGCACACGTGCCGATGCGAATAGGGGGGCACACGTGCCGATGCAAATGAGGCACACGTGCCGATGCGAATGGGGAGGCACACGTGCCGACGGGAATGATAAACGATGCGAGTGTGGCACGCATGTCACACGGAATGGAAAATGATGCGAATGATGCAAATGAAACAAATGAGACACGCGTGCCTCATAAGAATGCAAAATGATGTAAGTGTGACACACATGCCACACGGAAATGCAAAATGTAAGTGAGATGTAAGTAAGACACGCATGCCTTATGGAGATGCAAAATGAAGCCAATGAGGTACACGTGCCTCAAAGGATGCAAAATGATGCACGTGAGGTACGCATGCCTCACGGAGATGTAAAATGATGTTAGTGAGGTACGCGTGCCTCACGGAGATGTAAAATGAAGTTAGTGAGGTACGCGTGCCTCACGGAGATGTAAAATGAAGCAAGTGAGGTACGCATGCCTCACGGAGATGTAAAATGAAGTTAGTGAGGTACGCGTGCCTCACGGAGATGTAAAATGAAGTTAGTGAGGTTCGCATGCCTCACGGAGATGTAAAATGAAGTTAGTGAGGTACGCGTGCATCACGGAGATGTAAAATGAAGTTAGTGAGGTATGCGTGCCTCACGGAGATGTAAAATGATGTTAGTGTGACAAGCATGCCACACGAAATGTAAAATGAAGTTAGTGAGGTACGCGTGCCTCACGGAGATGTAAAATGATGTTAGTGTGACAAGCATGCCACACGAAATGTAAAACAATGCAAGTGTGACACGCATGCCACACGAAATGTGAAACAATGCAAGTGTGACACGCATGCCACACGAAATGTGAAACAATGCAAATGAACTCGAGTGCGCGACAACGCATATTTGAAACAAAATGCCGAATAAGAGAGTACAAGCCTTAACGAGACCAAATTCAATCGCGACCTCCGATTTACCTTTCGAAGGGGTTTGCAACACACTCAGCTCAAAAAAACGGGCGCACCCTGTTCATACCAGAGAGAGATAACATCTGCTGCTGCTCTAATTGCCATTCTGACTTGGAGTAGGCTGAAGCTTAGGGCCGAGATACACTCATACTTCAGAGTAGTGACAAGGCCTGAGGAGGTACATCCGGAGTACAATCACGGAATTTGCTGAAGGTGAAACACACTCAGATGCTTCGATTTTCCCTCTTTTCTTTTGCTTTGCAGTCTGGAACCCATATAGCTTCAGATAGGTCATGGTTTTACTATTCTCACATGACCTGGGTTAAACCATGCGGTTTTAGAAAGAATCTTGTTTTGTACAAATGTGGAGAACGGCACGGCACTCTGAGCACAAAACGATATTTTTTTTGAATTTTGAGAGCGAGAACGAATTCTCGACTGGGTATTGAGCCTACGACTGAACACAGCAAGACGACTCAACAAGGAAATAAAAGGCACACAACCTAGACACATCAAGTAACACTTGAAACGACTCAAAACAAGAATCGAGACAAAATAAAAAACAAGAGACACGACACTCAGACATGTTCCAATGGCGAGAGACCTTTTAGTTCGCGAGGAGCCAGTTTCTTCGGGTATTATTTCCCACCCTTTCTTATTTGTGATTCTCACATCACTTGACCCTCAGGCTCTGTTTTTCTCTGAAAACCCTTTTCTCACTTTTTCTCTCAACGCGCATCTCTCTATTCTTTAATCTCTCATTTTTTAATCCCTCCCCTAGGTGGTTGATGGATAAACAGGAAGTTGAAGGCTCTTGCCTCTAGCACTCAGCTAGACTCTTTTTCTTGTTCACAACAGTGAGTTTCTCCCACAGAGGGGTTGTGCTACAACTGGGTGTGTAGCAAATCTGTGGCTGACATTGGTTGATGATGCTTTGCTGGGGAGTTTTGGACGCGGTTAGATCTGTCCAGATGAGGAAGTGGAACATCTTGATCCATTCCAATTCGTGCTTCGCACTTGGCTTGATACCTCGTTGCTTGGAGGATGTTGAGAGCTTTCGGCATTTGCTGTTACCTTCAGTTGTGCTCTCTGGCAGGTAGAGTGCCCTTCTCGGCAAGTATTGTGCCCTTTCTGGCAAATGCATTGACAACAGGGAAAAGACAGGAAACCTGACTCAACTGTGCCCCTAGTTCATTATTTTGATCATTTTTTGTTTTGATTTCTACTAAAACAGTTTTGACCAACATGAGAGTTAGATTAACATGCTTGTTTGATTTTTGATTTGAAAATCATGCAAGTTAGGTTATGAGCACCGGAAATTTTCCTTTTTTGGGTCCAAGAAATGGTCCAGTTTTAGAAAAGATGGAATAATTTTCGAGAGAATAGTCAACCTCAGTAAAAATTCTCAAAAACTATTTTGCAAACGGCCAATGCTTAACAAGCGCCGAACCTACCCTCGAGATGTGCAACCTCGAATCCATAATAATGGAAAATTGCCCCTTGTCTGAAGAGAGCTACATGGCAACGGAAAGTTGCCTCTTGTTTGAACGGCACCGCGGCGCATTGAATGGCCACGGAAAGTTGCCCCTTGTTTGGATGATGCCACAGCATTTCGTAAACAGTCTTCATCAATGATGACTGAACTCCCGGATACAGAGAAGGCAAGGATGATCAAAACCATTATATGGACTTAGTTACGATGAGAGCATTGGGGGCTGGACTTCAGGATGAAGTTGCCTACGTATCCCAAACATGGGAATCAAGCCTTATGTAGTTCGGGGTTAAGGTACACTCGTGTATTTAACCTCTCCTTTTTAGGCTCTAACTTTTGCCAAGGCGCCCGTCGCGGGTTTTCGACCTTGCGAGCTTTGTTCTTTCTTCTTTTCTTTTTGTTTTCTTCTCTTTTTTTTTTTTTCTCTTTTCTTCTTTTTTTCTTTTTTTTCTTTTTTTCTTTTTTCTCTTTTCTTCTTTTTTCTTTTTGCTTTTTGTATATATCTTTTCTTGCTCTAACTTTTGCCTGGGTCGCCCTTTCCGGGTTTTCGGCCCAGCGAGCCTCTCAAAGGGTAAAAGTGTAACAAGTCCATGCCAAATGGTTTTAGGATCTTGAAGCCATCCGTATCCAAGAGAGTGGCGGTTGTTTTGCAAGAGGATTCATCTTCGGCTCTTCGAGCACATCTGACATCTTTGCCCCTAGTTGAGGGGGGGCTTCTGATCTAGCTTTACAAGCTTCCTTTGATCTGATCTTCTTGATCTGACTTTGGTGCCTCTTGTTCGAGGGCTGCTTCAAATCTGGCCACACAGGCCTCACATTGTAGTTGACCGTTGAACGTTCTGAAGTCAAGTTCAAGGTTTTGGGAGCAAAGGGGTTGAATCTTGAGGCTGAGAGCGATCCTAGGCTGCACAATCTCAAGAGCGATTCCACACAGGTCTTCGCAGGACCGCGCAAAACATTTTTTGAAAGTTTTTAAGAAAGCGACAAATCGCTCGCGCTGAAGACAGTGTAGGACCAATCTGGATCAAGCCAGGATCCTTCTCAGTACTCATACTAACAAGCAAGATCTCATTCATTAAGGGCTTAGCATGCCTCTCTTTCTCTCAATTGATCAAAGTTTTGCAAAACTCGAGGAATTCCTCCCTCTTTGTTTTCACCGCAGTGTTCAAAAAGTTTTGAAAAACTCAGGTCATTACAATGACTTCAAGGCACAGAAAAGACAGAGCTTCTAGTCAAATACTGCCATCTCATTTAGAAATTCTGGCACAACTGGCACACGGCAGAAGCAAACACGAGAGTGTGAAAATCACTGCTGTTCCCTTCAGATCTGTTGGCATAACTGGCTCCAAGGCAGAAACAGACTCAAAAGAAAGCAAAAAAAGACAAACACAAAACAAAATGGTGATGTCCAAGGTAACACCCCCAGAATCACCCGACTCCAATAAAACAGGACTGACTCGGTACAACAAGACAGACTCAACAGGATTGACTTGATACAATGAGACAGACTCAATAGGACTGACTCGATACAACAAGACAGACTCGGCAGGACTGACCCGATATAACAAGACTGACTCAATATAACAAGGTAGACTCAACAGGACTAACTCGATATAACAAGGTAGACTCAACAGGACTGACTCAATACAACAAGACAGACTCAACAGGACTGACTCGACACAACGAGACAGACTCAATACCCAAGTCAGAAAGTAGAATAAATAGCACTCGCAAATGCTCAAAACAGTGCGTGCCAAACGCCACATCCGGAGTAAACTGAGTGCCGCCCGCAGGTGGTTCATCCCCCGATCACATAACAACACAAGTCCAGAGTACTCGGGGGATATCAGACCCTTCTGAAACTATGGTTCCAAGACCACTTAGCAAAACAGAAAACAGATAGCATCTCAGCCCAACTTCACCAAAACAGATAACAGGATGATTGCGCCCTCTACTGAATTCTGCCCCAAAATTCTGCCTATAAACTGTTACCCTCAGGTAAACTGAATCCCAAAATACTGAACTGGCGCCCACAGGCCTGAGGCCCGAACTCGCAAACTGATACATGCATTCCTGTAGAGACATACTCTAAAAGCACATAGCATGTAAAAGAGAGCCAAAACACCCCTATGTTGGGGTAGGGTTTCCCTGTCCTATTTTGTCAGGAGCTAGGGTTTCACTATGTACGCAGCGGTTTCAAACAACCTATCGGGTAAGCAACCTATCCTAGTTTGGAATGCTCACTATGGATCCGAATATGCATTAGGTCGAATGGTCAAAAAGGGTGCCCCGGGAAAACCGGGGTTTGTGTTCCCATACTGGCAGAGCCCACAACCGGTCAGCCTTATGGTCATGTCTTGACAAGACAAGCCTCCGGCAAACCGTTTAGGAATAGCAGATGGCAAACACGGAGTCCTAGGCGCACCAATGCACATGCAATGCAAAGAAACACATAAGTGTAGTCAAAACAGGATATCACGAGTTCGAGTCAAGCTCTCTAAAATCCCCAGCAGAGTCGCCAGAAACTGTAGACGCGCCCTTAGGCCTCACTCTACAGTTCGGACTCGATTTGTGTCATGGTTCTTAATCTGAACCAAAGAGTCCAAATCCGGCAAATCGTTTTGAGAAACAAAACAAATTTTTTGAAAAGTAGTGCCAAACATGGACTGCTTTGCCAGATACAGAGTCGCCACCTAAATATTTTTTTAATAGGGAAATTTAGGAAACCCTGACTCGGCGCCGAAGGCCACATGTCCGTCATCACCAAAGTTGTCTTGGCTCGGGAGCTTGGGTATGATTGGGGAAGGTCAGCTATGAGCACCCCCTTTCGCCCGATCCGAAGACCGGCCTCTACTAACCGTGATATCCAATTTTGAAAACGTTATGTGTTCTTATTCCGTTCATTAGCCTAGAATTACTATGTTATGCGCACAGCAAACAAGTATAGACCAGATCGCCTAATTTGGAAATAAGCATTGCATATCCATTTGTTTTGAAAACAGTTTCGAAATTACTACTCGCGAGTAGGCTAAAATACGGATTTCAACGAGTTATTCCAACTCAAACAATCCAACCTTCACCCACAGGCATTCAGGCAGTTATATCACGTAAGCAGCTAGCCTCATGGTAATCATGCTATTATGGCAACATTCACACGCATGTGGTATGCTAAAGCATAAAAGCTTACCTAGTACTCCCAGCCAAAACAGAAACTAGTTAGTAATCATGCATGATCCTAGTTCATGTTAAAAAAAATGGCTAATGCAACACATGCAAAGATGCAATCTAGACAGGCTCGGCTATCCTAAGCATGGCATGTGAAATGCTACAACTATCACGTATTCAATTTGGAATTGAAAGTACGATGCAGTTTGTATGATGTGCCGAGCCCGGTGCATGTGAAACAGATGTATGGATGCACGCATGCATTGCGTAAGGTATGCTAATTTTAAATATGCCCTAATCTACCATCATAAGCAGGTAAATAAAAGGGAAGAAAGACGTGGGGTTGGAAGACATACACACACTCACGCACACTTTATTACAAATACGCCCTCACACGGAGGGACCAAAAGAATATACAAATTAATTAACCACGTAAGCTAATTAAATATTACAGATCAATTAAATTAACAAATTAATTAATCTAATTAAAACAGTAAAGCTCTCGGGAAGCGGGTTCAATGCATGCGCGCTCGGATTCCGCTCGGAATTGCACTGCCATGCCCAGTCTGCCTCTGTTTTCCCTGCTTTGCTCCTCTGAAAACTGCCAAAGTCTCAGGAATGCCTCTCAGGATACTGGGGGATCCCACCGGCTGGATAGAATCACCACCGGCAGTGAATTGTGGTCACCGGCACAAAATTCGTCCATCGGCTGTTGATTTACTGCCGGCCGGCAGAAAATGTTGCCGGTCAGCAGAAAATACCTGCAGAACCTGCAACTCACAGCAGCAGAGGGCAAAACTTGCATGGCGATACAATTCAAACAATGTATGCACCAATCATGCCCCCTATCATGCTTGTGACTCAAAGGGGCACGTGCCTCGATTCTCGGGCCACCAATGACGCATTTCCATGCATGATGGCCTAAAGAATCAAGTGTGCACTTTCAATTTCAAATGCATGCAAACCATATAATCGCATAAGGAAGCCAAACCTCTATCACACTCACTTCAAGAGGCCAAGCATGCACAATGCGATGCAATCCTAGACATGTTGGCTAGCATGCAATATGGACAATGCAAGGCACTTATACAAACATACAAGCAAGCATGCAAGGCAAGCATGCAAACCAAATAAAAGAGGGACTTAAACATGAATTAGGCAACTCTAAATAGGCCTAAAACAGTGGCCAAAGTGCCCAAAAATGAAGGCTAAGCACACACACACGCATGCACATGTTAAGGCACAAACCTAAGCATTAAACAAGCAACTCTCAAACACACTTGCAAGAGGCTAAACATGGACAATTGGCATGGAATGAAAAGCTTTAAAATCATGTCAAAAAGTGGTGCCAAACCAAACCCAAATTAGACAAGCATAAGCATGCAAGCATGGTCCAAGTACTTGAGGCAAGTCATGAAGCCTTGAAGCACACTTAGTACAATCAAACATTGGCATGCATTAAACAACTAAAAAACAGATTTTTAGCATGTTAAAACATAGGCCAAAGGACTACTTAGATGGCATCTAAGTGGCTCAAATTCAAAGGCATGCATAATGGTCAAAACATAAGGCTTACAACACATGCCCTCAAAGCAACGAAGAGGCAACTAAGGAAAGCATATGAGCATGCCAAAGGGACTGAAATTACATGTTGGATGGTTCCAAAACACCAAAAATGATGCAATCAACACATGCTACACATTCACATACTTGAGGCCTACAAGCCCGACAAGCCACAAATGCAAAGGAGTTATACTAAGCATTGCCGAAATCGATCCAAACAAACGTGGACAGACCTAAAGCATGGCAAAATAAGCACACAAAACATTCACAAGGCTAAGCCTAAA
Source organism: Camellia granthamiana (assembly GCA_036172215.1). NCBI lineage: Eukaryota > Viridiplantae > Streptophyta > Magnoliopsida > Ericales > Theaceae > Camellia > Camellia granthamiana. Next base: position 87,333 of record JAXFYN010000421.1, read on the forward strand.
ACATGCTCGAACAAAGGCTAACAACCTAAGGCATATTAAGGGAATAACAAGGCATTACATGGTAGGTATGCTAAGCATGCATGGTGTACCAACACCAACTTAATACAAAGCTATAAACATGACAACATAAGCATGAAATATAGCCAAGACATGATCAACACACACTCTAACATAGGCTCCCTCAAGAGGCCAAAAATGGTCCCTTTTCGAGGACAATAAGGAGAGGGGGGTGGCCCTCCCCTTTTAGAGACTTCAAGGCACCATCTCCACCACTGAAATCCCTCAAGATTTCAGTGGTGAAGAGGCCCAAACACCAAAGTCTCGAAACTTGCACAAAATAGCACAAAATGAGGCCTTTCAAGGCCTAAGGGTGGTCAAACACACCCAAACCACAAAAACACCCTCAACAACCAATCAAGAGGGCCTAAAAACAGAACTTTTTTATGTTATACACTAAACACAAAAATAGCTCTAAGATAGGTAGAAATAGGATGCAAAAATGGGGAATAAAAGAGAAGTTTCTTACCCCTTGAAGACCACCTTCACAAAGGGAGGACCCAGCTGCCTCCTTGAGCTTAAACCAGCCCCCAAAACTCTGCAAATAAACCCCTTAGAACCTCAAAAACCAAGGAAAGGTGTAATGGTAGGTGTTTGTATGCAATACTATGAACAAATGCACCTAGAACACTCAAGAGAGAAATAGATAGAGATAGAATGTATATGAGTTCTATCCCTAGAACCAGAGCTTCTAGCAATGTTTTTCTCCTCTAAAATGTCTAACCCTAATGCCAAGGAGAGGAGGGCTCCTCTTATAGGCAACCAATCTTGTAAAGCTTAGCAAGTAAGGCAAACAAAGAGGGGCATCCCTCCATACACGTGTAATGGAGGGGGAACAAAATGCCAAACAGTTGTTTCAAAATATCTCCAAAAGCAGCTGAACAGTAGTCGGCCGGCCAAAAATGTCATTTTGACAAAATTGACTGCCGACCGGCAATAAAGAGTGCCGACCGGCAATATACATTGCCGGTGACAACAAAAACCAGCCGGTGGCCTCTAGCCACTGCCGGTGGTGTGTGGGGATGCCCTCACAAGGCATTCCCTGCCCCTCCAAGGCAAAACACAAGTGTTTGGTGCAAAACCAGACACAAAAACAGTCAAGTTTGGGAGATCCTAAGACAAGGCGCGTAGCCGAGAACTCCGGGAACTCCAAACAAACACAAACATGGATAATCACCGAGTGTTCAAAACGGTGACTGTCCAAGTCTTGAGGACGGGTCAAAAATGGGGTGTCTACACAGTGCGAGTGAAAAGTGCGTGACAACACGAGTGAAGTGTGCAATAACAATGCAAGTAGAAAGTGCAAAACAACGTAAGTTAGAGATATATATAAACAATGTAAAGTAAGAGAAGTGCAAAACAACGCAGGTTAGAGAAGGTTAAAAGACAATGCAAGTTAGATGGGTTTGCAAAACAATGCACAAGATAGGTTTGCAAAACAATGCAAGTTAGATAAGTTTGCAAAACAATGCAAGTTAGATAAGTTTGCAAAAGAATGCAAGTTAGAGAGGTTTGCAAAAGAATGCAAGTTAGAGAGTGAAAAACATAGCACAAGTTAGAGAGTGCAAAACAATGCACATAACGAGCAAGGCAATGCAAGTTATAGGGGGTGCAAGACAATGCACATAACAAGTTAGTGAAAATGCATGACAATGCAAATAAAGGAAAATGCATGACAATGCAAGGTGATGAGAATGCATGACAATGTGTAGACACCCCATTTTTGACCGTCCTCAAGACTTGGACGTCACCGTTTGAACACTCGATGATCATCCTTGTTTGTGTTCATCTTGAGTTCCCGAAGGTCTCGACCACGCGCCTTGCCTCAAGACCTCTCGACTCGACTACTTTGTTTTTGGTTTTGCACCAAACACTTGTGTTTTGCTTTTGAGGGGCAGGGAATGGCTTGTTGGCCATCCCTACACCTCACCGGCCATGGCTTGAGGCCACCGGCCATTGTTTTGTTGCCATCGGCCAAATATTTGGCCTGCCGGCATTATTTGTGGCTGGCCGACCATTGTTTTGGTCAATTTGGCATTTTTGGCTAGCCGACCACTGTGCATCTGCTTTTCTAGATATTTTTATGCCAGCTGTGCTAGCTGGCATACACTTTGCCCCCCTCCATGCCCTCCCTTTATAGAGGATCACTCTTGCAAAGCTTACAAAATAAGCTAAACAAGAGTGAAATCCCTCCATACACGTGTATGGAGGGATTTCACTCTTGTTTAGCTTATTTTGTAAGCTTTGCAAGAGTGATCCTCTATAAAGGGAGGGCCTCTCTTCCCTTCTCCAAGGTTCCAGAAGTTCAAGAGAGAGGTCTGAGATTAGGGTTTGAGTCTTATATCTATCTCTATATCTTCCTCTCTTTGTGTCTAAGTGTGTGTTTGTTCATAGTTTTGCACACAAACACCTAGTGTTACACTATACCTTTAGTTACTGAGGCATTAGAGGATTGTTCTTGGAGTTTTTGGGTGGATTCAAGCTTGAGGAAGCTACTGGAGCATTGTTCTTGAAGAAAGTCTTCAAAGGTAAGAACCTTGCCCTTTATTCCCCATTCTTGCATAGGCTTTTAGCCATCTTTGCTTGCTGTTTTAAACTTAGTATCTAACATATAAAAGTCTTTTTTTTACTTGCTTAAAATAGTTGTTTAAGGTTGTTTTGGTGTTTGGGGTTGTTTGACCCCTCTTAGGCCTTGTTTGGCCCCATTTTGTGCTATTTTGGTGAGCTCCAGGACCACCTTGTTTGGGCCTCCTCACCACTGAAATCTTGAGGGATTTCAGTGGTGAGGATGGTGGTTTGAGGTCCTAAGAAGGAGAGGGCCATCCCCTCTCCTTATTGTCTTCAAAATGTGTCATTTTTGCCTCATGTGTGAGCATCATTCTTGAGTTCATGTTGGCCATGTCTTAAGTGTTATTTGTGCTTATTTTTCCATGATATAGCACTATGTTTACTTGGTTTAGACACACCATGCATGCCTTGTATACTTGTCTTGTAATGCCATATTTTGCCTTAACATGCTTTAGGCTTTGACCCTTGTTCTAGCATGATTTTGGCCAAGCTTTGTGAAGCTTTTGTGTATGTTTTAGTATGCTTTAGCTCTGTTCTTAGTTTCTTTGGCCATGCTTGACATGCTTTGTATAGCCACCTTGCATTTTGGCTTGTTAGCCTTAGGTGTGTGGACTTTGTTTGCATACTTTGCTTGCTTTAATTAGTTGGTTTGGCACCTCTATTTCATGCAATTTCAGAGTTGGGTATGCTTGCCATGTGTTCATGATTATCTCCCTTTAAGTGTGCTTAAAAGTTGCCTTTTGATGCTTAGGAATTGGATCATGTATGCATGCATGCTTGTATGTGCATTTGGCCCCATCTCCGTAGCCTTTGGCCACTGTTTGGGCTTAGTAGAGAGCTGTCCATCTTGGTACGAGTCCATTGTTCACGTGTTGTTGCATGCTCGCCTTGTGTGTTGTTGAATACTTGGCCTACCGCATGTGTTGCATGCTTGAATCATAGTGCATTTGGCATGCATTCTTATCTTTGTTTTGATTGCCTAACATGCCATATGTTTTGCATATTTGCATGTTGGCATTGCATCTTGCATGCTCAATTAGCTCGTATACTTGTTATATGCTTTGCATGCTTGCCACATGTTCATGTTGCCTACTTAGTTTCCATGCCTAGGGTGTATTGCATTGAACATGCATGCCTTGCCTCTTGAAATCAAGTGATAGAGGTTGGGCCTTTATGTGCTTATTTGGTTTGCATTTCATTTGACATGAAAATGCACAATTTGGCCTCTTTGGCCATCACGCATTGGAATGCGCGATTGGTGGTCCGAGAGCCGAGTACCAAACTCCTTTGAGTCATGAATGTGATAAGGAGTGTGGTTGGTGCAAACATTGCTTGAAATGCATTCCCATGCCATGTTTTGCCCTCTGCCGCTGTCAAAATAGGTGTTGCAGAAAGCTTTGGTCGGCCGACCATCTTTACTGCTGACCGACCAAACATTTTTGGCTAAGAGCTATAAAAATGGTCGATGACCACTCCCCTATGGCCGGTGACCATTCCTCATGGCCGGTGGCATCCCCCAGTGTTCAGAGAGTGTACCTTGGGACTTTTTCAGTCTTCAGAGGAGCAGAGCAGGGAAAACAGAGGCAGCTTGTGCATGGCATTGGATTTCCAGGCGAAGCCAATCCGAGCATGCGTGTATCCCTCTTCCCGAGGCCTTTTAATGCTTTCCTTAGCTTAATTGATTTGTTAATTAATTAGGTGGTCTGTAAATTATTTAATTAGCTTGTAGGTTAATTAAAGTGTATTATTCTTTTGGTCCCTCCGAGCGAGGGCGAATTTGTAATAAGTGTGGGTGCGTGTGTGCATGTCTTCCAACCCCCACTTCTTTCTCCCTTTTACTTACCTGCTTTGATGGTTAGTACTAGGGCATGTTTAATTTAGCATCCTTATGCTATGCATGCGTGCATCATTCATCAGTCTTGCATGCACCGGGCTCGGCGCATCATGCTAACTGCATAGTATTTCAAATCTAACTTGAATACGTGTTATTTGTTGCATTCCACATGTCATCCTAGGATTAGCCGAGCCTATTCTAGTTGCATTTTGTGTGCGATGCATTAGCCACTTAACATGGACTTGGATCATACATTGATTGCTAGCAAGTTCTTTGTTTTGGCTCGGAGTACTCGGTAAGTTTTTTTTATGCTTTAGCATCTCGCATGCATGTGAGTGTTGCCATATTAGCATGCTTACCATGAGGCTATATGCTTATGTGATATATCTCCCTGAATGCCTGTGGGTGAAGGTTGGATTGTTTGAGTTGGAACAACTCATTGAAATCTGTATTTTAGCCTACTTGCCAGTAGCAAATTTCAAACCATTTTCCAAACGGGCGGATATGTAATGCTTTGTTCCAAATTAGGCGATCTAGTCTATACTTTTGTGTTGTGCGCATCACATAGTAAGATTAGCTAATTAGCCGGAATAAGAGCACATAATGTTTTCAAAACTAGATATCATGGTTAGTAGAGGCCGATCTTTGATCGGGCGAGAGGCGGTGCTCATAGCTGACCTTCCCCAATCGTACCCAAGTTCCCGAGCCGAGGCAACTTTGGTGATGACGGACGCATGGCCTTAGGCAAACGAGTCAGGGTTTCCTAAATTCCCCCAAAATAAAATATTCAGGTGGCGACTCTGTATCTGGCAAAGTAGTCCATGTTTGGCACTTCTTTCAAAAAAATCTATTTTCCAAAATGATTTGCCGGATTTGGACTCTTTGGTTCAGATTAAGAACCGACACAAATTGAGTCCGAACTGTAGCATTGAGGCCCACGCGGGCGCATCTACAGTTTCTGGTGACTCTGCTGGGGATCTTGGAGAGCTTGACTCGAACTCGTGATATCTTGTTTTGATTACACTCATGTGTTTCTTTGCATTGCATGTGCATTGGTGCGCCTAAGTCACAGTGTTTGTCGTCTGCTATTCCTGAACGGTTTGCCGGAGGCTCGCTTCGAGAAGCGTGCCATAAGGCTAACCGGTTACGGGCTCTGCCACGATGGGAACACAAACCCCGGTTGTCACCGGGGCACCCTTTTGACCATTTGACCTAGTGCATGTTCGGAATCCATAGTGACCATTCCAAGCTAGGACAGGTTGCTTACCCGATTACAGGTTGTTTGAAACCGCTGCGTGCGTAGTGAAACCCTAGCTCCTGACGAAATAGGACAGGGAAACCCTACCCCAAAATAGGGGTGTTTTGGCTCTTGCTTGCTTGTTATGTGCTTTTTGAGTTGACCTCTACAGGGGAACGCATATATCAATTTGCAAGTCTGGGTATCAGGCTCGAGGGCATCAGTATCAGAATTTGAGGAATCAGTTATATCTGCGGGTATCAGATTCAGTTTTTTTTGGGGCAGTGATTTTGGGGAACAGTGATCAGTAATAGAGTACAGTTATTCAGCTATGCTTGTGTATGTTCTGATTGGGCCGAAATGCTGCGTGTTTTCTCTTTCAGTTCAGAGATCTAGTACAGAATAGCCAGTGGTCTCCTTTGCTGAGGCAAGACAGACATCTGATCCATCATCTCCGTTCAGTTCAAGAGGACTTATGATGACGCAAAGTTCAAAGGAAATTGTGGTTATGACAGCCGCATTAGACCAAGGAATCATCTTACAGAATGAAACCAATGTTGATGTGCCACATCCGGCCAGGTCGCATGCCACGCGCCCGATCTGGGAACCCCAGTTGTATCAGGCTCGTGAGCCCACCACGTTCGAGTTAATGGGAATGATTGGTGATCTTCAGCGGCTAATCTCGCCTACGGAATGTCAGCTTCACCACCAACTACATCCTACACCGGGAATTTTGTACCGCAGGAGCCCCCGCTACTGGGGCGAATTGTGATCGAGCTCAGCCAACCTGAGGCTGCCTCAAACTATGGCCATGACATGGCAACAACAACTAGGTTTTGCTCCGATATAGCAACCCAAGCCCTCGATCAAGCTGAGGCCAGAGGTAAGAACAAAATGGGAACAGGTGCTGATCCCGTTAAACAACTGTTGTGGGCAGTCGAGGCTTTGAAAGCCGGGGGGATGAGTAAACAGCAAATATCCACAGTGGTGGCCAAAACTGTGGATGATGCTTTCCCCACTCCAACCAAGGGGAGTTCCAGCCAAACAGAAAATCGGGAGAGGCCCCGTCATGCCAGAACAGTTCCCTCCAATCCCAACTCTGCATCGGGAAGGGATCAGAAAGTCAAGGCGGCACCTGCTGATCCTTTTGCCAGTGCGTCCGGCAAAAGCCAGCAAACTTCGAAGTATCTACCCCGAGGGCACAGAGTCTTCCACGCACTCTACATGCCTTTGTCTAGAGCGCTCCAGATCCTTGCCGAAAGGGGGCACCTTAAACCCCTTGAGCCTCGGCCTCTCCCGAAGAATCTCCCTCTCACACATGATGCTACCTTGTACTGCGCGTACCACCAGCAAACCGGTCATTGCACCGACAACTCTTTCCGTCTTCGTCATGACGTACAGGATTTGATCGACAATGAGGTCATCCCCCCGCCTACCTCAGCAAAGTCTGTCACTGCTGAGTTGTTAGATTTCGATGATACTGCCAGTATGTGATCAGAAGTTGGACCACCTGTGGGCGGTGCTAAGTGTATTTCAGATGTGGCGTCTGGCACGCACTGTTTTGAGCGTTTGCGGATGTTGTTTTTTTTGTAATTTCTAGCTTAGGTGTCGAGCCATTTCTTTGATTTTGTTTTGAGTCTGCCTCATTGTCTTAAGTCAGTCTTTTTGCTTAAGGGTCTGTCTTGTTATACTGAGTCAGTCCCATTGTATAGAATGTCAGGTGATTCTAGGGTTGTTGCCTCGGATATCATGTTTTTGTAATTATTCTTCTGCTTTCTTTTGAGTTTGTCTCTACTGTGGAGCTAGTTGCAACCGGAGGTTTTGAATGAAACAGCTGCAACTATCATGTTTCCGTGCCTATCGCTACTTTGAGCCTGTTGTGCCAGCAAGTTTAGAATGAAACGGCAGCGCATTCTACCCACTCTTTTGTGCCTATAAGTCATTGTATTGACCTAAGTTTTTTTTTTTTTTTTTTTTGTAAAAAAAAAACTCTTTGAACACTGCGGTGAAAACAAAGAGGGAAAGAATACCTCGGGTTTTGCAAATTTGACCAATTGAGAGAAAGAGAGGTGTGCTAAGCCTTTAATGAATAAAATCATGCTTGTTAGCGTGAGTACTGAGAAGGATCCTGGCTTGATCCAGATTGGTTCTACACTATCTTCAGCGCGAGCGATTTGTCACTTTCTTAAAACTTTCAAAAACAAAATGTTTTGCGCAGTCCTGCGAAGACTTGTGTGGAATCACTCTGGAGATTGTGCAGCTTAGGATCGCTCTCCGCCTCGAGACTTAAGCCTTTGCTTTCGAACCTTGGACCTTGGGTTCAGACTGTTCAACGATCAACCGCGATGTAAGGCCTGTGTGGCCAGATTTGAAGCAGCCCTCGAACAAGAGGCACCAAAGTCAGATCAAGAAGATCAGATGTCACCAAAAGAAGCTTGCGAAGCTAAATCAGAAGCACCCCTCAAACTAGGGACAAAAATGTCCGATGTGCTCGAAGAGCCAAAGATGGATCTTTCTGCAAATCAATACAACAGTCATTTTCCTGGATTCGGACGACTTCAGGATTTCAAAAACCATTTGGCATGGACCAAGCTACACTTTTACCCTTGAGAGGCTCGCTGGGCCGAAAACCCGGAAGGGCGACCCAGGCAAAAGTTAGAGCAAGAGAAAAAATACAAAAAATACAAAAAAAAGAGAAAAAAAAAAGAAAGAAAAAAAGAATACCAAAAAAAAAAAAAGATGAAAATGCAAAAAGAAAAGATGAAAAACAAAAAAAAAGAAGAAGAAAAGAATTGAAAAGAAAAGAAAAACATAGCTCGCAAGGTTGAAAACCCAAAAGGGCGACCTTGGCAAAAGTTAGAGTGTGGTGAGGGTTAATACACGAGTGTACCTTAACCGGAACTAAGTAAGGCTTGATTCCCATGTCTGGGATACGTAGGCAAGTTCATCCTGAAGTCCAACCACAAACACTTCCAAATCGAGTGTGTCCATGTAATGGTTTTGATCATCCTTGCCTTCTTTGAATTCGATAGTTCGGTTGTGACAACCGAAACTACGTAAGGCTTGATTCCCATGTTTGGGATACGTAGGCAACTTCATCCCGAAGTCCAGCCACACGCACTTTCAAAGTGACTGTGCCCATATTTTGGTTTTGACCATCTTCGTCTTCTCTGTATCCGAAAGTTCGGTCGTGATTATCGCTAATGAGGATTAACTACAAAATGCCGCGGTGTTATCCAGGCAAGGGGCAACTTTTCGTTGCCATGTGTCACCGTTCAAACCAGGGGCAACTTTCTATTGCCGTGCAGTACCATCCAGACAAGGGGCAATTTTCCATTGCCTCCGATCTGAGGTTGTGCATCTCAAGGGTAGGTTTTACGCTCGTTAAGCATTGACCGTTTGTAAAAATAGTTTTTGAAAATTTTTACTGAGGTTGACCATTTTCTCGAAAATTATTTCATTTTCCAAAACCAGACCTTTTCTTGGACCCAAAAAAGGAAAATTTTCAGTGCTCATAGCTTGACTTGCATGATTGTCAAATCAAAAATGGAACAAGTATGTTAATCTAACTCTCATTTTGGTCAAAATTGTTTTAGTAGAAAACGAAAACAAAAAAGGGTCAAAATGATGAACTAGGGGCACAATTGAGTCAGGTGTTCTGTCTCTCCCTCGTCGTCAACATACTTGCCAGAAGGGCACTCTACCTGCCAACAAAGGGCATAACTGAGGTTAACAACAAAGGGCTGAAAGCTCTCAACATCCTCCGACCAACGAGGTATCGAACCAAGTGCGAAGCACGAATCAGAATGGATCAAGATAGTCCACTCCCTTATCCGGGGCATCAACTAGATGTCACCGGAAGAAATAGCTGTGGGCTAACAGTGTTGGGCATGAACCCACAACCTCTTGTTTATCCATCAACCACCCAGGGGAGGGATACAAAATGAGAGATTAAAGAATAGAGAGATGTAAGTTGAGAGAAAAGTGAGCAAAAGGGTTTTGAAAAAAAACCGAGACTGAGGGCTGAGTGATGTGAGAATCACAAATCAGAAAGGGTGGGCAATAATACCTGAAGAAACTGGCTCCTTGTGATCTGAGGTCTCTCGTCTCTGTAACACGTCTGTGTGTCGTGTCTTTTGTTTTGTCTCGATTTTTTATTTGGAGACGTTCCAAGCGTGTCTCGTCATGATTAGTTTGTTTACCTTTTTGTTTTTCGTTATTGAGTCTTTTTCACTGTGTTTAGTCGTAGGCTCAATACCGGGTTGAAAACCCTTTTCTAAAATCATTTTGTGTGCTTGGAGTGCTGTGCCATTCTCCACATTTGTATAAAACATAATTTGGGTCTTTTATAAAACCGCAGGGGTTCAACCTGGGTCACTTGGAAATAGTGAACATACGGTTCCGGATTGCATCTGAGTGTTTTTCAGCTTCAGCAGCTTCCACTTTTGTATTCCATCTTTTCAGATTGGACTGTTTATTCAGGATTCGCCGTGTGCAGAATTAACTAAGAATACTGTGTTATGGGCTATGAGTTCAGAATGAGCAGAGTTCAGAATCAACAGTGTTCAGAATCTGTTATGAGCTGTGTGGGCTGTTTGTAGAATAAAAGCACTATGTTATGAGCCGAGTGTTCAGAATGAGCAATTTTGTTGTATGAGTTGTTTTGCCGTTGGCCGGTTCATTATCTGGTTATTACAATACAAGTGTTTGATTTTCAGACAGGAGATCAATCTCATTTACATTGAGGTGTAATATGAAGCAATGCGATGAAGTATATGAAATGTATCAATGTAACACTTTTTCAGATAAAAAGTTTGTTTCATTTCATCATCCTTTCAAGTACAAAGTTTTGGAGAAAACAAAAACCTGCCTGCGGCAGCACAAGGTACTCAAGCTACCAACAAAAAGTAAAGCAAAACAAAAATAAGAAAAGCAGTGAAATCTAGATCAATGTTAACTGGTCTTAGGCCAGAGGGTCTGTCCTCGTCCTCTTCCTAGACGAAAGTCCAGGAGCATCGTCATCGTCACTATCATCTGAGTCCGAGCCATCTCCGGTCTCCTCCTCGGACGACTCTGCCTCTGCCTCAGCCTCCGTCTCAGACTCATCGTCATCAGGAACTGGCACCCGTGAGCTACTCTCGACATGAGTGTGCCCCGCTTTGGTGCGGGAATATACTCTGCCATCTCGCCCTCCTCCTCGAGTAGGAACAAAAGGCCCAGCTGGAGCACCTCCTGCAGCAGGAATTTGGAATGGGGGCTGAAAAGCACAAGTGGCAAACACATCAGTATGCTATGCAAAACAGTGTATGAATGTTGTGAACAGTGTATCAGTACAGAATACGGTGTGTGAGTACAGTGTATGACTGTTGTGAGCAGTGTATTGGTACAGAATGCAGTGACTGAGTACAGTGTATGAATGCCATGAGTAATGCTGTGAACAATCTGTAGGATACAGTGTATCAGATGCCGTCAGAGCCGTGTATCAAGTGTTGTGTTGACAGTGCGACGCGTCAGATTATGTGAAACAGTCTATGTATGGTTCGAGACTGTGGTCAGAAGAACATACCGGAATGCCATAGATGGTCAGTAGATCGAGGCTCCGCTGGAGCATCCCCATCACAGAGGCGGTCAGCTCCAGGGACTGGCGAGTGTACTTGGAGGAAGCCTACAAAAATGTTAGAAACATCAGTATTCTGCGGAATATCAAATGAAGTGAAATGAAATGACAGTGCAAGATGTAAAATACAGTAGTACATACCGGGGGCAAGTCGTAGAACCCGACTAACTCGTGATCAGCCGGAGGTGAAGCGATGGGGATCTGATAGGTCTCCCCACCCTGCCCTCGGCATATTATCGTCGTGGGCAGTGCTGACCAATTAGCCCCCCACCCTCTCCCGGCCTCGCTCTTGCCACGGACCCGAGCCACCCTCGGCGCTCCCGCTCCCGCTCTTACTCCCGCTCCTGCTCCCGCCCTAGCCACTGGCGCCGCGGGCCTCTCTCTCTCAGCTCGACGGCCACTACTCAAAGGCCGCATGATGTAGGTCTGGACGTACTGTGCGTAGCCGCCCTCGCCCCTGAAGCCCTCAGCATCCCAGCCGATCGTGTAATCAGCCATCTGCTCGGGAGTGAACCTTTCTGTGTCCCTCATGTGGTTAGGAGGTGGACCTGGAACTATCTGCTCTGGTAAACCCAGGGTCTGGCGCAAGAAGCGCTCACCCAGGTACCAAGCCTGACAGACCGGGCCCTCCAGCAAGATCCTAAACCGGGCGGTCTCCTCAGCACCGGCAAATCGCTCCCGAACCACAGCTGGCAACGGAGCCCATGGCTGCCAGGTGATCTGAAAATGATATGCAGTCAGTTATCTACTGTTATTAAAAATACAGTGCAAAGTGAAGCTTGAAATAAACTCTAAAGTTGAACATACCTCTGCGGCAGTAATGGTGTCGAAATAGCGGCGGAAGAAGATGAAAGACTCCCGGGGTCTCCGCACACGCCTCACATCGAAACGGCGAGAGAAAGAAACGCCGAGGGGAATCTCCTCGTCGGGTATTGGTGCAAGCCTCAGGAAGTAGGCGTAGACCCACAACTGCAGATCAGATATCAGTATGCTTATCAGATAAAGCAGAATGCACAATAAAGCAGAAATGGCAGAACCGTGTGTTGTGCAGTGTATTGTGCAGAGTGTATAGTGTGTCTAGTGTACAGTCGGTGTAAAGCAGATTATATGTGTGCCATGTATGCAGTATATAGTCAGCGTGAAGTAGACCGTAGTGTGTGCAATATACAGAGTACAGATAATGTAAAGCAGAAATTTAAAACAGAAAAGAAGATGTACCTCCCAAGCTCGCCAGTAGCCCCCGAGCAACTGCTCGCTGCACCAGGAATGTCACGACCCCAACCCGCCCCTAGTAGGATGGTGCCGTGATGGCCAGTAACCCGTGGTTACCGAAGGCCAACTTACAAAGATCACACACAATCTGAGTATAATCTATGGGGCTAACAAGAGCGGAAGCAATAGCTTAAAATACAAGTGGTCCATAAGAGCTGTGCATAAGTCAAATGAAATGGCATGCATCCTTACATAACTTTACAACTTGAATACAACGTAAACAAAATACATATTACATCTTTACAAAAGAGCTTCACAAGCCGACATAAACAAATATAACAAATGCAAGTCAAGAGTTCATCGTCTGCAGAACTGCCGATGTAGACACAAGGTTGCCGACCTAAAAATACAAAATGCCGACATAAACATGCCGACGTAAACATGCATACAAAACATCGGGCACAAACACACATCTCGGCGAAGCCGACTTCTTGCTTGGAACCTACATATATATAGGGAGGGTGAGTATTGAAACTCAGTGAACGGTACAAATAATAAAGGGGTTCAATGAATGATTCCCGAGATTCTTGCAAAACATACATATATCATAGCTTCTTCAAAACTTACTTATAACATGGCTTGCATCAAAACACATACTTAGCATAACTTGCACGAAACATACTTGGCTTAACTTATAACAAAACATAGGATGGACCGTATCCATCAATCAAACCTTACAAAACTTGTGCTTAGCATAACTTGAACCGAAACGTATTCTTAGCATATCATGTACGAAACATACTTGGCTTAACTTATAACAAAACATACCCACCCGTTCATAGACCGTCGGTGGCAAAACAAAGGTGCTACTTAGGCTTAAAGTCCCCTAGCACATACGGACTTGTGCCACTTACGCTTAAAGTCCCCTGGCACGTACGGACTCCAAAAGGTTGTGCTACTAATGCTTTAAGTCCCCTAGCACGTACGGACTTGTGCCACTTACGCTTAAAGTCCCCTGGCACGTACGGACTCCAAAAGGTTGTGCTACTAATGCTTTAAGTCCCCTAGCACGTACGGACTTGTGCCACTTATGCTTAAAGTCCCCTGGCACGTACGGACTTCCAAATTTGTGCTGCGTAAGCTTAGAGTCCTCCAGCACGTAAGGACTTCCCAATTGATAACCGAAACTAAACTTATACTTAGCAATCAAAACTTATTCTTGATACATAAAAATACGAGTAATCATTCATGCTTAACAAATACTTTCAAAACAAAGCAAAGCAAAGCCTTTATCAAAACGTACAACATAGCTTTATTAAAAATACCACTCACTTAGTTCTCGAGACGTCGGGATCGAGGCAAGAGTCCAAGTCCTACAAACACATGGCAAAGTCTACTGAACATACTTCTTAAAACAAGTCTTACATGCATGCAAATGATCTCGGAAAACATGCTGGAAGTCAAAACACTGTTTTACATGTCAGGAAGACATGCTGGGTACCAACCAGGTCTGTGCCGAGGTCCCACACCACCTGGCCGAGGTGTGGCTACCAAGGCTTCGGCGTGCAGCTGCAGGCCGAGGTCCATGCAAGACAGACTAAAGGTGCAAGTGATCATGCAAGGTAGGCCAAGGTGAGATACGATGCTTGGCCTAAGTGTGAGGTCTAGGTGAGAGTGATCTCGACGGCTACACTTCGGGAAGTGAAGTCTGGAAATCTGGGTTTCCACCCGTGAAGAACATGAAGAACATGAACATGATGAATGCCAAAATCATAACTTGCTTATACAAAATCTGGGTTTTCATGCCATGAGTTTGAAAACATGGACCTGGGTACCCACACTTGAAGATGATATGAAAACAAACATGAAAACATGAATCTTGGCATGAGCTTTCGGATCAAAACATGACTTTTCTTGAAGAACACTTGAATATCATCTTCTCTTTCTAAAACCGAACTTCAAAACAATGCATGGCTTACAAATCATATTCAATCATGCAATGCAATAACATAAACATAAAGAACATCATACATTGATCAAGAATCTAACCTTAGAACACGAATCTAACGGTTTGATCTCTCGGAATCAAGCTTGGAAGATCTACTCTCCCTCAAGAACTTCTCTCCCTCTTCCTTAGAGCTTCTCTCTCTACTCCAAGACAAGAATGTAACAAATGATGGGTTTCTCTCTCTAACGGCTGATTTAACACTCAGCTCGGCCACGTGGCACTACCGGGTTGGTCCTCCTCAAAAGGTGACTGATTGACAAGACTAGGTTCTGACAAAGCGTATCTAACAAGCTTCACAGCAAACACCCCGGCAAGTGATGACATCGGCAAAAGGCAAGACATCGGCAAAACAAAGGACAATGATCTCAGCTAAGAACAACACTTCGGCAGTAAGATAACAATGACATCGGCTTGGAAGGACAGAGCCTCGGCAACTAAGATGACAATGATCCCGGCTAGGAAGGACAACACTTGACTGAACTGTGCCACACCTCGGCCTAGATGTGCCACACCTCGGTCTAGGTCATACCACTTCCAGGACAAGATCACTTGGGTTCAAGATAACATCTCGGCCCAGATAATACACATCTCGGCCTCGGCGACACACACCTCGGCCCAGATGATAATCATCTCGGCCAATATGCCAGAACAAGGGTAGAGGTCAAACAAAGGGATTCCAAAACAGTTAAAGGCTTAAGATGACCTCGGCTTGGATCAGCCTAGGCTTCACATGACCTAGGCTTGGCATGACTTAGTCTTAACATAACTTAGGCTTATCATAACAAGGGAGGAACAAAGCATACATATACACTTAGGCAAATCAAATACATGCAAAACAAGGCACAATTCATGATAGCAAATCTTAACATGGCAAATCACATACTGCATGCAAGCATGACTAAGGCATGAAATGTGGGTTGTTACAAGGAAGATGAGCTCATGTATCCATAAAGGGTGGCCAAGGCTGCCCCACCCCAGTCGTAGCGTAGGATCCTGGTCACATCCACCAGAGCGCTCAGCAAACAGAGGGGCACAGTGTTCGCCCAGTCGGCGAAGATGGTTGTCCCCAGTAAGAACATGAGGAAGCCGCGTGCGTACTGCTCCACCTCCTCCTGAGCCATCGGTGCCTCCTCAGCTAAAGCTGGTTGAATCCAGAAGTGGTCCTCAAACCACGAGTATTTGACGAAGCCTGGACGAGCGAGAGGCAGCAGCTCGCCGAGCAAATATATCTGAGCGGCCTCCCACTCATCCATATCTGTGTCAAAGGGGATTGGATCACCCCCTACCCCGATGCCAGTGAGCATCGAGAAGTCATAGGGAGTCATCGCCATGTCTCCCGTGGCAGAGAAGTGGAACGAGTCGGTGGTGTCCCACCACCTCTCCACCAAAGCGGCGAGAAGAGGCCTGCTCGTGGTAAGGCGTGAGAGTCCCCTGCAGAAGGCGCCGAAGCCGGCCTGATCAACAATGTGACGGACCGCGTCCGACAGCTCCATATACCATCCTCTGGCAGCAACATTCCCATACCCCCGGAAGGCATGGGAATCCCCCTGTATTAAAAAACAACAGTTGCGAAGCAATATTCAATATACAGTTTTGAAGAGCATTTAGAATTGGTACAATATAGCGTGTGTGCACGTGTTCAGATTCAAATAAACATCGGATGCCGGTGTGCTAGCAAAGAACTACAGCATATGATGCGTCAGTGCGTTTGAGTGGTTCAGTACAGATATAGCGTGTGTGCACGTGTTCAGATTCAAACAGACATTGGGTGCCGGTGTGCTCGCAGTGAACTACAGTATAAGAGGTGTCAGGGTGTTTGAGTGGTTCAGGGCAAACGCAGTGTGTGTGCGCGTGTTCCAATTCAAACAGATACCGAATGCAGGTGTGTTCACAGTCAACTACAGCATATAGTATATCGGTGTATCCGGATCAAACAGTTAAAGGCAGAATCGACTATGGCAGTTAGGTATTCTACTTTGCAGAAAATGAAACGGAGAAGAGTATACCTCGGAAGCGCCGTATGAAAGGTGCGTCTCCGGCTCGCTCAGAAGCAGCTCTGGCGGCACGCTTCTGTCAAAACTCCTGAACTGGCGCAGTCCGTCAGGAGGCAGCTCGTGAATCGCCGGCCTGTAGGTTGCCGGATCGAACGGACGGACGCTGAGAAGTAAGAGCTCGGCCTCGGGGTCCACGTCCATCTCTGGGGAAGCCCCACCACCTAGAATGTCATCCGCCATCTCGAAGAGAGTGTGAAAATGACCGAAAAGTGAAAACCGGGTGAGAATAAGAAGAGTCAACCGAAAAGTCAACCCCGGGAGGGTGAAAAATGGCCGGAAAGGTCGGAATGCAGAAAAGGCACAGAAATCAAGGACAACTCGCGGGAAACAAACCCCGAGTGGTGAAAATTGAGAAAGAAACGCCGAAACAAAGTTTTGTTCGGTTCAGAACGTGCGAAACAATGAGGTATTCGCGAATCGAACGTCGAAACAGGCTCTAAAACCGAGGAAAACGGGGGAATAAAGGAAGAAAAATGACCTAGGGAGAGAGGCAAGGATTTTTCGAGCAAGCGGTAGTGAGAAATATAGGGCTAGAAGCCCTATATTTAAAGACCCGTGCCAAAATGTCCAAACTGCCCCGATTCAGGCAGATTTGGCCGGTTGGCCACACTGTTGGCCGGTCGGCCAAATATTTGGCCGATGTACTTTTTTTGGTGGCCGGTGGATGGCCGATGACCTCTCCCGATGGCCGGTGAACCTCCCACACCTTTGTTTGGGTCTTTTATAGGGTTTGGGGCCTTCATTGCTCAAGATAGTGCCTCCATTCCTCAAAACAGTGCAAGAAAATGCATTTCCGAAGCTTAACCGATCTCTGTGCCGTGTCTTCTATGCGTAGCACTCGAATACGTGCGAGGTGTATCCCTTTTGTATCCTTTTTGTCTCTTGCGAGATTCGAAAGTTGCCCCACATGTATACGTTACAACGTTTTGTCGTGAAACGCGCGTTGGTTATACGTCATTTCACTCGCATCATCATGCAAACATCTCGCATTGTCATGCGCCTGTCATGCTTGCATTAGTATGCACATCCTTTAGGTCGTATCGTCATGCGCACCTCACATGCATTGTCATGCATATCAAGCGACGCCCGTTATCGCGCATTCGAGTTCACATGCATTGTCATGCATTCCAAGCGACATGCGTTGTCACGCATTTAAGATCACATTCATTGTCATGCATTTTGAAAGACATGCATTGTCACGCATTCAACCTCATGTGCATTGTCATGCATCTCAAAAGACGTGCGTTGTCACACATTCGTTTCATGCATTTGCATGCATTTCAAAAAAAACAAAAAACAAACGCAAAAAAAAAAAAAAAAAAAAAAACATGCATCATTTGCACTTTGCATGCATTTCAAAACAAACAAGAAACATGCATTGTCATGCATTTTTCTTCCTTTCACATTGTCATGAATTTCAAAAAAAAAAAACAACAAAAACAACATGTATATGTCATGCATTCCATTGTACATATATTGCATATGTCATGCATACATTGTATATAGTGCATATTGCACGCATTCACTGTAAATATGGCATTTACATACATTCGTTGTACATAGCGTTGTACATAGCATTGTACATAGTGTCCAGTGCATATTGTATATATTGCATTGTAGCTTGCATGCATTCACTACATCACTTCCATCTACGGCTTGCGCCTTTCCATGTTGAGCTTGGTTTGGTATGTGCCCATACTTCTCGTGTTGAAGCACAGTTATGATATTATGTGTACGCGCCTATTCCACTACTGGTATTGTGGTTTGAGGGTGACGGCACCATTTCTGTGTTAGACGCGGTTGGTATGTGTCCATGCCTTTCCTAGGCAAAATGTATTTTGGCCGCATGCCTTTTCTGCTGCATCCATTGCATTCTCCCCAGCAGATCCCATTGTAAACATCCATTACATGCATATTGTATATATCGCATCGTAGTTTACATGCATATTGTATATATTGCATCGTAGCTTGCATGCATTCATTGCATCATCCATCTATGGCTTGCGCCTTTCCATGTTAAGCTTGGTCTGGTATGTGCCCATACTTCTCGTGTTGAAGCACAGTTATGATATTATGTGTACGCGCCTATTCCACTGCTGGTATTGTGGTTTGAGGGTGACGGCACCGTTTCTGTGTTAAACATGGTTTGTATATGTCCATGCTTTTCCTAAGCAAGATATGTTTTGGTCGCGCGCCATATCCACTGTATATACTGCATTGTAGTGTAGTTCGATTGCATCCAACATTTAGGATCATGAGCTTTTCTGAGCAGAGCATGCCTCACTTATGTCATTCCACCCAATTACTTGTTCTTGTGTTTCGTCTACATCACTCATAGTTCTGCATGCGTACGTGCCTATTCCACTGCTGGTATTGTGGTTTGAGGGTTGCGGCACCTTTTCTATGGTAGACGGACTTTGCATCTCCATCATCTTTACGACATTTGTGTGGTTTTTGAACCGCTCATGATTTGATCATGATTCAATTGCATTGCATATCATTTGCATTGTTCATACGTAGATTTGTAAATATTGCATATCATTTTGCATCCATTCTGCATTGTTCTGCGTTGTCAAATACATAGGTTGCATTGTCATGCACTCCTACACTTGCGTTGTCACGCAGCTTTCGATTGCATCGTTATGCATGTTGCTAACAATATTGTACTTGTTGAGTCTTCTTTCTCTTTCAGGCACGATATTGTATGTACGGTTCATTTGAAGCTGGTGCAACCAGACGAGCCGCACAGGTATTGTATTCTCCGAGCGAGACGTATAGAGAATTGAATAATTCTCTTGCACCCTCTCTGCATTGTAGTGTAGTTTGGTTTGTGCTAGCTTAAAACTGTTGCATTGTTATGCTTCGTTACAGCTTTCTTCGCATGATCATAATTTATGTTCGGCTTCTTGCATTGTCAATTGCATTTTGCCCCCGCCTTCGGGCGCATATCTTTATTGTCTTGCATGTTTGTCTAAGTCTTCGGCCTTGTCAAAAATGGGTCGCCTCTGGGCTTTGACATTCACTCCCGTCATTGTTATGACTTTCGAGTTCTGTCAAAGAGGGGCAACTGTAGACACCCCATTTTTGACCGTCCTCAAGACTTGGACGTCACCGTTTGAACACTCGGTGATCATCCTTGTTTGTGTTCATCTTGAGTTCCCGAAGGTCTTGGCCACGCGCCTTGCCTCAAGACCTCTCGACTCGACTGTTTTGTGTTTGGTTTTGCACCAAACACTTGTGTTTTGCTTTTGAGGGGCAGGGAATGGCTTGTTGGCCATCCCTACACCTCACCGGCCATGGCTTGAGACCACCGGCCATTGTTTTGTTGCCATCAGCCAAATATTTGGCCGGCCGGCATTATTTCTGGCCGGCCGACCATTGTTTTAGTCAATTTGGCATTTTTGGCTAGCCGACCACTGTGCATCTACTTTTGCAGATATTTTTATGCCAGCTGTGCTAGCTGGCATACACTTTGCCCCCCCTCCATACACGTGTATGGAGGGATTTCACTCTCGCTTAGCTTGTTTTGTAAACTTTGCAAGAGTGATCCTGTATAAAGGGAGGGCCTCTCCTCCCTCCTCCAAGGTTCCAGAAGTTCAAGAGAGAGGTCTGAGATTAGGGTTTGAGTCTTATATCTATCTATCTCTATATCTTCCTCTCTTTGTGTCTAAGTGTGTGTTTGTTCATAGTTTTGCACACAAACACCTAGTGTTACACTATACCTTTAGTTGCTGAGGCATTAGAGGATTGTTCTTGGAGTTCTTGGGTGGATTCAAGCTTGAGGAAGCTGCTGGAGCATTGTTCTTGAAGAAAGTCTTCAAAGGTAAGAACCTTGCCCTTTATTCCCCATTCTTGCATAGGCTTTTAGCCATCTTTGCTTGCTGTTTTAAGCTTAGTATATAACATATAAAAGTCTTGTTTTTACTTGCTTAAAATAGTTGTTTAAGGTTGTTTTGGTGTTTGGGGTTGTTTGACCCCTCTTAGGCCTTGTTTGGCCCCCATTTTGTGCTATTTTGGTGAGCTCCAGGACCACCTTGTTTGGGCCTCCTCACCACTGAAATCTTGAGGGATTTCAGTGGTGAGGATGGTGGTTTGAGGTCCTAAGAAGGAGAGGGCCATCCCCTCTCCTTGTTGTCTTCAAAATGTGTCATTTTTGCCTCATGTGTGAGCATCATTCTTGAGTTCATGTTGGCCATGTCTTAAGTGTTATTTGTGCTTATTTTGCCATGATATAGCACTATTTTTACTTGGTTTAGACACACCATGCATGCCTTGCATACTTGTCTTGTAATGCCATATTTTGCCTTAACATGCTTTAGGCTTTGACCCTTGTTCTAGCATGATTTTGGCCAAGCTTTGTGAAGCTTTTGTGTATGTTTTAGTATGCTCTAGCTCTGTTTTTAGTTGCTTTGGCCATGCTTGACATGCTTTGTATAGCCACCTTGCATTTTGGCTTGTTAGCCTTAGGTGTGTGGACTTTGTTTGCATACTTTGCTTGCTTTAATTAGTTGGTTTGGCACCTCTATTTCATGCAATTTCAGAGTTTAGTATGCTTGCCATGTGTCCATGATTATCTCCCTTTAAGTGTGCTTAAAAGTTGCCTTTTGATGCTTAGGAATTGGATCATGTATGCATGCATGCTTGTATGTGCATTTGGCCCCATCTCCATAGCCTTTGGCCACTGTTTGGGCTTAGTAGAGAGCTATCCATCTTGGTACGAGTCCATTGTTCGCGTGTTGTTGTATGCTCGCCTTGTGTGTTGTTGAATACTTGGCCTACCGCATGTGTTGCATGCTTGAATCATAGTGCATTTGGCATGCATTCTTATCTTTGTTTTGATTGCCTAACATGCCATATGTTTTGCATATTTGCATGTTGGCATTGCATAAACTCATAGCCAAACAAATTTTTCACACTCAAATGATAATTACAAAACTCATAAACTCAAAATACAACCCTATTCTCAAATCATAATTCTAAAACTCTACCAAACGCAATCTGAATCTTGCGGCCTAATTGATTCTCAACTTCATTCTTATAAAGAACAAATTTGTCAATGGCATCATCTTTGCTTTTGAGCAAATGGACATAACAATACTTAGTGCAATCATTAACAAAAGTGATGAAGTATTTATTGTCACCACGTGATTGTATAAACTTTAAGTCACACACATCACTATGCACTAAGTCCAACGGCTCTGAACTTCTTTTAATAGAATGAAACGAAGATCTTGTCAACTTCGCTTCAACATAAGTGTCACACTTGTGTTTTGGATTAATCTTAAAAGATGGTATGTGATCTAACTTGATTAATCTACGTAAAGATTCAAAGTTCACATGTCCTAGTCTACCATGCCACAAATTGGAAGACTCAAGCATGTAAGTAGAAGAAGATCCATCTTTATTCATCTTTGGGATAACAGTTATTACATTGAGTTTAAACATGCCCCCCCAACATATAACCCTTACCCACGTACACTCCGCTCTTGGTCAAAATGACCTTGTCGGACTCAAAAACCATGTTTGCTGAGAAGACACCCTGAGACAAGATTCTTACGAATGTCTGGAACATACAGGACTTCGTTCAAGGTCAGCTCCTTTCCTGAAGTCAACTTCAAGACCACCTTTCCTTTCCCATCAACAATCGAGGTAGCAGAGTTTCCCATAAACAACTTCTCACCGTTTGTAACTGGCTCAAAAGTTGTAAACAACTTCTTCTCAGAGCAGATGTGGCGTGTAGCCCTAGTATCAATCCACAATTCTCTTGGGTTTGAATCCACCAGATTCACCTCAGAGACAACGACAGACAAGTGCATATCATCCTCCTCATGAGAGTGCTCTTGTATATCTACCATATGAGCATGAGGTTTGGTCTTGTATGGTTTCTTCTGCTTGCGGCAGTCACTAGCCTGATGTCTTTCGCTACGACAGTTGTAGCACTTCCTTAAGAATCGATAACCAAGTTCTTACGGCTTGTATGCTGGCTTCTTTGCAACACCACCCCTTGGCCCTAACTTTGAGCCCTTGTTCACAGGAGGCTTCTTCCTCACCCCAGAAGATTTGCCATGCTCAATGACATTGGCCTTCACAAATGGGGTACTCCCTCATTTTCTTTCTATTATCCTCCTCAATTCGGAGTCGGACAATCAGTTCTTCAACGGACATTTCCTTGCGCTTATGCTTCAAGTAGTTCCTGAAGTCCTTCCAACCATTGGGAAGTTTCTCAATGATCACAGCAACTTGGAATAACTCGTTCAACGGCATCCCCTCAGCATGAATCTCATGCAAGATCACTTGGAAATCTTGGACTTGGCTTATCACGGTTTTTGAATCGATCATTTTAAAGTCCAAGAACTGGCCAACTACAAATTTCTTTACTCTAGCGTCCTCAGTATTGTATTTCTTGTCCAGAGATTCCCATAACTCCTTTGTTGAGCTCTTGGCACAAAACACACTGTATAGTGAGTCTGCCAAGCTGTTGAACACATAGTTTCGGCAGAGATAGTCTATCTACTTCCATGTGTCAAACGCCATGACTTTCTACCTGTCTGGCTCATTCTCTGCCACAGCTGGAGGATCCTCACTCAAAACCTTTGCATGGTTCAGCATGGTCAAGTAGAACAGCATCTTTTGCTGCCATCTCTTGAAGTTCACTCCAGCAAATTTCTCTGGGCACTCATGATGACTGAGCAGTCCTCTCGGAACAGCCGGAGTAACACCAGGGTTGACCACAAAGGTCACAGCAGTAGGGGGTTGGCAACCCAGTTGCCTTGGGGTTTAGATCCCCACCAACGTTAGTAGTAGCAGCAGCATCAGTGATAGTTGCCATTTCTAAAAATTACACCAGAATATCACATTCTGTGTTTTTAGAAATTAAACTCAATACTAGAAAATCCCAAAGTTAAAAAGTTAATTCAAAATTAGTCCCACCACTAAACCTAGAATCGAACATAGTCAAGAATGTTCCCAGGAAGACTGGAGGGGTCACAATGGTCCCACTTAAAACCCAGTTAACCGTTTGACAAAACTTTCAAGAGCATGTTGACTCCTAGTCCGTGAGAAACAATTTTTTAAAATTAAATTTTCCAATGGATGAACTAGGTTAAAACAAACCAAGGTCCAACACTTACAAGCAATTTAAAAATTGCTAACCAAATTACAAGCAATATAAAACATTGCTACAAATCTAAACAAAAGTAAACCAATCCAATTGAGGATTATAAGTAGTCCATTCCAAAATTCGTTTCGACGCTTAGGTATTTTTGCAAAGAAAGTTAGTAGACATACAAAGCAGCGAATTGGAAAAAACTTATACTTAACCATTCAAACACTATATAATGAATAACAACATTAAATAAACATTAAAATGCTATATAAGTTACACCAATTAAATAAAACTCCATAATTAAATTGACAATGTAATTTATACAATAAACAGGTACATACATAGACAAGTTACAAAACCTTTTAATTCAAATAATCAAATTAAACTTTATTGTCATGAGTTATATATTAACAAAGCTTACAACTCCTAACTAATTGAATTAAATGCTAGGAAAGAGTTACATATGAGTTTAATTCACAATAAACATGCAAATAAGTCTAACAATTAAAATTATGCAAATATCCTAGAAAATAATAAGCACAAACAAATAAAATCTAGAAAATAAATAACATTTAAAGAAATATATATTTCTGTGTTTATTTAATTTTTTTAGGAAGCAAGTGACATGTAAAAATTCTAGAAAACTAGAAGCAAATCATGCACATTTGTTAAACTGAACAACTATTGAATATAACCACTAATCAGTGGCCTTAAGCATATATATAAAAAATATTTTATTTTATTTCATAAACAAAGTTTATACCATGTATGATAGACCCACATGGAAAACAACACAGCAGCATTACTATTAAATATATCATAAAAATCACACATACCATTACATATATGAATTTACTAATCTAAACATGGAATTTATAATCATAAATTTATATATGTAATCAGTGGCATATCAAAGCAATTTAAAATTAAAACCAGGTAGCAATCAACATGGAAAAATCAGTAGGCTATTTTTTCATTATTTTTCTCATGAATAACAGTGGACTATTATATGCTACAGGAAATCTAGAACACATAAAACAATAGCATGCATGTATAGTCCTAGATATCTATAAATAAAAGCCATTCTAATTAAATTAAAAAAAAAAAAATAGAACAGCACATTACATATAAGAAATAGTGTGTTCAGGTACACCAATTTTAGTCAATGGAACACCTCCTCCTAGGGAATGCACAAATCTTGAAAATAATAAACAGAAGCATGCAAATATATATTGTTCCGATTTTATTGCCTTTTTCCCCTAAGTACTAGCTGTAACAAAACTAATGTTAATTAATCTATTACAAAACATATAGATAAACCTAATCCATTTTAAGTTTGTTGGTCATATAGGCTAATTAAACGAAACAAATAGATTAAAAATTAATCAGTTAACTTACATAACATGAACCATGATTAACTGAAATACAAATGGAATTGAAATATTGAAAACAAGGGAGCAAACCAAATTCTGTGTGATACCACAGTGTCCTTAAAATAGATTAGCCGTCTCACCGTGGGTGCTGGAGGAACGTCGACTTCTGTCTCCCAAGATAAGATGGCTTAAATCGACTAACTCAGAAGCACCTTCTGTTAGCTTTGGCGAACCGACAATGGCAGCAATCTTTCACACAGGAAGAAAATTGTAGACACAAGCAAACTGACTATATAATTCTGGAAGGGAAAAGTTGTATCTAAACCAAGGGAGATGGGTCTCTTTTTATACACCATGGGGGACAGGTGGAGCCTCTAGCCATGAAGGCTATCATCTAATGCCCACGAAGGCTAACCACTAATGGCCATTACTCTTGCAAAACTGCTGGAGTAATGGACCAAAATTGATGGGAGAAAATATCTGATATATATATTTTCTGTACACAAGTGTGTATTTTTGCCACAATCAATGTGGGATTGGTAGTTATACACAATTTCCAAAACCTCATTCATGTGGCCGTCTTTATGAGACAATTTCTCATTCAATGCTCAATGGTTTTTGGTCATTCTTTATGTGATGTAAAGACCTTGTTACAAAGAATCTAAACCCATTTAATCCCACCTCAACCAATGGTTGGGACCTACTTTAATTTCACATTAAAGTTTGCCAAAAATCTATTTTTTCCAACAAATATAACCCTCTCAAATGAGTGTGGAGCTTACAAAATAGTGAAATTCAACTTATGTGAGAGAGTTGTATCCGATTATGTTATCGATTTTTTGTATTTTAGACATTTCATTTTAGTAATGTTATTTTAATAATGCAAATGTTATTTATCATTATGTTACATGTAAAACAAATGACCTTGTCAAGTTTAACTATAACTAAATTTATGTTGCATTTAACACAAGTTTTAACCATACATACTTAAATGAGTAATGTTAAATGCACAGAATTATGATATGAAAAGTGTACAAAAAATATGTATTGTATACAAGGATGAGGCTATAGGTGGGCCATGGCCACCCCTGGTTGTCTACTTTACATAGTGTATGCATTAAGGCCTAAAAAGACATTAAGAAGAGAAAAAATAAATAAATAAATGGATAGTTCACATGAAGAGTGTTCGAGTGTTACTAGTTTTTTATTTTCAAGTAGAAACATTTTTCCCGAGTTAGCCCAAAAATATATACCTAATGAGATAGCAAATACTTCTTTAGAAAATTTAGACATAGAAAATTATGAATTAAAGAATTTAGAAGAGTTTGATTTTGAAGATAAGGGAGACTATTGGGACCTAGAAGATTTTCAACAATCAGTTAACCTAGAATTAATTTTTGCAAAAATAGAAAAATTAAAGAAAAAACCAGTATACAAAAGAACAGAAAATGATTTAGATGAAATAATAAGATTAGCTTAAACAACAGAGATTTTAGGAGAACAGCCCTTGAAATATTGGGAAAGAAATAAAGTTTTAGCCAGTTTAGATATAAAAAACAAAGATTATAGGATTACCTCAGCACAAATAGATCATACACCAACAAATATAGAAGAATTTAGAACACAAATTAAGGAGTTACTAGATTTAGGAGTAATTAGACCAAGTAATAGTCCGCATAGGAGCGTTGCATTTATGGTTAGAAATCATGCAGAGATAAAAAGAGGAAAAGCTAGAATGGTTATAAATTATAAAAGATTAAATGATAATACAGAAGACGATAAATATAATATACCAGATAAAGATCAGCTCATAAACAGAATACAGACAGCAAAAATATTTAGTAAATTTGATTGCAAGTCGGGATTTTGGCAGATAAAAATGGAAAAGGAAAGCATACCTTGGACAACCTTCCGTTGCCCACAAGGACATTACGAATGGCTAGTTATGCCTTTTGGACTAAAAAATGCACCTTCCATATTTTAGTGTAAAATGGATAGTATATTTAATAAATATAGTTTTATACTGGTATACATAGATGACATATTAGTATTTAGTCCAGATAAAAATAGTCACATAGATCATTTATATATAGCATTAGAAGAATTCATAAATAACGGAATAATAATTAGCAAGAAATAAATAAGCCTCACATAGAATTTTTAGGAATGGAGTTAGGGGATGGAAAAATTAGGCTACAACCTCACATAGTTAAGAAAATTTTAGATTATCCAGATAAATTAGAAGATACAAAACAACTTCAATCATTTTTAGGAATTTTAAATTATGCACGAATGTATATTCCCAACCTTAGTAAAATAATAGGACCCCTATATAGTGAGACCACACCCACAGGACAAAAATATTTCAATCAACAAGATATAGCTCTAGTTAGAAAAATTAAAGACATTTGTAAAAATTTACCAGACCTACAACTTCCCTTAGAATCAGAATATATAGTCGTAGAAACAGACGCAAGTCAATTAGGATGGGGAACAATATTATTAGCTAAACCTAGTAAGTATGATAGTAAAAATAAAGAACGCATTTATAGATACAGTTCTGGAAAATTTAAAGAAAAAGATACAACCATGACAAGTCTAGATTTTGAAATATTAGGAGTAGTATATGCAATAAACAAATTTAGATTATTTTTACACAAACCCTTTACAATTAGGACAAACTATGAAGCTATAGTTAGATTTCATAATAAACTCAACGAGCGCAAATTAAGTACCAGAAGATGGGCAAAATTTTTAGACTATATAGTAGGACAAGGATATAAAGTAGAATTTGAACATATTAAGGGAAGTGATAATAGGTTAATAGATTGGTTAAGTAGGAAAATTTATTTAGAAAAAGAAAATAACCAGTTTAATTTTTGTGCAGACAATGGAGAATAGTAAGACCATGAACTTTGGGCGATTCGTTCTTCCCATTCATGAAGGCAGAAACAAGTTCAGACCATTAATAGGAATTGAGCTAGACCCAGTCCAACAATGTCTCCTAGATAACCTTTGGAACAACCATAACCATCCAGCCAAACGTCTGTCAGCCTTAAACTCTCTCAATATATATTTTTCAAAAATTCAAAATAAACATTTGTCTAAAAGTTTTTCTTTTTATGTAGTAACTAAAGGAACCAAGCCTGGTATTTACCATGATTGGATAGAAGTAGAACCCTTAGTTAAAAATTTTCCCACACCTCAGTATAAAGGATTTTATGATTTTGAGTCAGCTGTACCTATGCCCGAAAACAAATAGGAACTAGTTGCTTTATCAGCCAGATAGCTAAAGATTACCTGGACACATTGAGCAAGATGCGGTCAACTATTCTTGCTACTAGTGGAGTTCCAGTTAACCAGATAATTGGAAGCAATAGTACTGGAAGCAGTAGTTCTAACCCTCAGATAGACTCTCAAAATCCTCTTCAAATGTGCAGACATTCTGAGGGCCTTACCAGAAATTTCAAGAAAATTATTGATAAAGGCAAAAGGGTCAGTGAAGAGCTAGACCAGCTCCGAGACGAAGAAAAAGAATTGAGAGCAACCATTCGAACCCTAACCAACCAGCTTAAAAAATTAGCTCCAGGAAAAACAACAGCCTCCTTTCCTAACCCAGAAATCAGACAACTCACCAGTGAGGAATTTGAACAATTGAGTGCTAGAATGTATTTCTTCAGACATTCTATGATTCGATCTTTTTGTGAGAAAAGCCAAGTAATAGAAGATGTAAAACCCTATATATACACCTTAGCAAAAGATAGTAGAAATAGTGAGCTAGTCACAATTCAGCAATTTCTTCAAGACCTCTCCATAGCAGGAGTTGAATGCCCTGGCATACCCTATCAATGAACTTACCTCTACGAAGATGAAGAACAGCCCTGCTTAGAAGAAGAAAAATGTAATAGGAGGTCAGAACATTTTGGTCGATGCTAGTGTAATTTACATTTCAGCATCTGCCTTTGCCAGATAAATCTAGCAACATTCGAACCATTGGAGATAGAGCTTAGGGGCAAAACGTGTTATCTAACAGCCTCACAACTGTTAGATTATAGCTTTGTCTCTAGAATAATTTTCTCAGATCGTGATCAGACAGATAGCTTTGGAAATAAACTTGCTCATTCAGTACTTTGTGTAATGGAAGAGCATCATCCATATGTAGAAGCATTAATTGATAGTAGACCACCAGAGTGGAAAGGAATATGGTGCAATCCAGCTAAACATAAAATGTATCTCAGAGGAACCTCAACATTTCCAGGATACCCAGGACTTCTCAATCAGAGACGTTGGCCATGTAGAAGATTTTCACTCAGAGATTAGCTCAATAAATGGAGGAAATTTGCTAACAATCCTCTATTAGCATATAATGGAAATTATGGACGTCTAGTCTGCGAAGATAGAAATCAGAAGATATATTGTAACTTAGCTATTCCAGGATATCCCTTCAACAAAGAGACATTCGTCGATGAAAGTCAGTATCCCAACTATCAGCATAGCGTCTCTCATGAGTCACTAGTAATGGAAGATAATCAATGGCACGATGAACCAGCCATGGGGGATGGGGATGATTTTTATGACCAACTTTCAGCAGCAAACCTGGATGATCTCTCAAATAGAATGTATGGTTAAAAAAAAACAAAAACAAAAAAAAAAAAAAAAAAAGATTTAGACTCATAAAATGTTTTGAAAATTTTGTAGATTTTTGACTCTTCAGATTTTGAAAAAATCTTCCACAAAGAACCCGCCTTCAAGCATCACTCCACGGGTCTACATCAATAATTGGTACTCCAGCAGAAGAAGGCAAAATCCGTAGAAGATAAGGCTTCTCTTCAATTATCAGAAAAATGCACGCCAAAAAGAGACAAAAGATTTTGTAGATATTTGTGTCTGTAATTATTTGAGTCTGTCAGTGATAAAGATTTTCCTTCACTCACTACTTTAATAGAGCAGATGACCCCCACCCTGCTTCATTAAAGAAAAGCTGTGAAAATCTTTACACGTATCTTGTAATAAATTATAGTGTCAAAATTTTGTCAAAAAATGAGGATTGAATGATGTGCAATGGGGCCCAAAGCAATACCTGGCATCATTATCCTAACCCTTTATTTGTCTTTATTAGGAGGTTGCCAAAATATGCATATAATTGTCTTTATATATGTGCATATAATGGCCGTCATATATATCAACATATGTGAAATTTTGTCAAAAAGCCTATTACTAGGCTTTATTAGGATTTTTGAAATGTTTTGACGTCTAGATTGAATGAGTCATCAAGACTAGGTCCTAGATTTGTTTTATTCTCCTTTTATGTTGTATAAATTGGCATACATGCCAACGGAAGAGGCAAAATGAAAACTTCCCCTTCACTCTGCTTTGTAAAAATTTTCAACCCCTCTCAAAAACCTCTAAGTGTACGAAATCTTTCAGAATTTCAGAGTCTGTAATATAATCTTTGTAAATATATTTCTTATTAATATGAAGTGTGAGTAGTCTCTCTTTTTCCTTAAATATTTCAAAAGGGTAGCTCTTCTATTCTAAAAATTTATTTTCTTTTGGGAAAAACTAAGTTTATGGAATGCTTGTTTGCTCATTAATATTACATGCTTTGCACCTTCGTAGTATCTGTTGCTTTCTTTTTTATTACTGAGTGACCTTAGCTGAAGAGCCCGTGTGAGCCATGGTTAGGCATTAGAGGGCAAATTGTAGGCAGAAAGAGAAAGGTAAAAATTAGAAAATAAAAATATACTATGTTGAACGGGGCTTAGCTTCAAGGTGGGAGTACATGTAATGAAAACAAATATTGCCTAAAAATAGTTTTGCCAAAGAAAAATAATTTTAGAATAAAAGAAGAGCAACCCGAGTAGAAATATTAAGGAAATATTGTCCATAAAAGAATTTAAAAAATCAAAATTGTATGCCTTTAGAAGAAGAACTTAGGATTAAAATCAAAATTAGTACTTAACTTATACAAGAATTAGAAGATCAAAAATTAAGATATCAATTTCTCTTATCATTAGCTTCTGGCAGATCTCTAGAAAATTATTGTTTAAAAATTTCTCAAATAAATAAACAGATAACTGTAAGACAAGAAGCCTTAAAGCTAGCCATACAACAATTTGAAGACCTATTAGCACAACTGTAGAATTAATTAGATAATTCTCAGCCCAATTTTAAAATAGTGGTAGACCACTAACTCATCCCCCCAAAAAAATTGGTATCAGAGCAGTGTTCAGTTTTAGGACAGTTTATGTTAGTTTATGCATTTTGCTTATGGTAATAGAGAAGTTTTTATTTTTGGACAATTTAGTTATAAATTTCATATCATAGTAGCTTGCAATAATTTTTAAGTAGGAGTTAATTTTGTGTATGAAAAGAGTAGAATATTTAGATTTAGAACTCAGCAATTATAATCATCGTCTTAGCATTAATAAAAATAAATTTCGTTGTAATTTTGAAGATACTTTTACACATCAGCTTCATAGTGAACATAATCCTCAGTTAAATAGTATCATAGATTATCAGATTAATTTTGCAGAAAATATTAAAAAGGACATAGATAAAATTAGTAATCTTTTTATTTCATCTATAGATCATCTCTGTAATAATCGTAGTATAATTAAAGATCAAGATAAAAAATTAGATTATATCCAAGACCAGTGTACTTCAATTTTACAAAAACGAACAGATTTAAATTTAGAAAAATTTCCCACTAAGCTAGAAATAGAAACTTTAATTTCAGCTATAAATACTAGCAGCTCAAAACAAATAGAGTTAGAATTTAGACAACTAATTGAACAAACTCATAGCCAGATAAATCAAATAGCTAAACAAATAGAACAAATTAATCAAATTCAAGATAATTTAAAACAGAAATTAGAAATTTTAGAACAACTAATAAGATCTTAATTTATGAGTAGTGATAAAAAAAAAACTAATAGAGACTACCAGATTATTTTAAAACAAGGAAAAGATTTTCATAATAACCCAAAAGGAATCAGTAGCTATCAAGGAATAAATCAATCAGATAAAATATCTGTAAGACAAAATAATATAGAAATTTTATTTCTAATCAAATTGTGTGAAAAATTTGAAGAAATATCAGAACAGCTGCACAGCTTAGAAAATCGCTTAGCTTCTTTAGAAAGAATAATACTTCAAAAAGGAAAATGAATAGAAGGACAAGCAAACAAACCTCAATCTCAGGTAAACGAAGAAGATATAGCTAGATATTTTGAAAAGCTTAAATTACCAAAGAAACCCGTTTGTAGAACTTACAAAAAATAAAAATATTTAAACATCTAATAAAAGGAAGTAGCAGTAAAAAGCGTAATGAAGATGAAGATATTAAAATGGAAGAATTTATAGATGTAGAACAACAAATAGAAAAATTTAAGAAAGAAAAGTTAGAATTAATTACAGCTAAATATGTATATAAGTTAGGAAAAATTCACAAAAAATAATATTTATTTAAACACTATGGTGAACAAATGATTAGTGTAACTCATGAGGATGAAAAAATATAGCTAAATTTAATAGATAGAGAAAGCTATAAATATGCAGTAAATGAACACCTTAAAATGACCCACTTAGGATTAGTTGTGGTAAGAATTAAGGCTTTAACTAGAGAAAATTTAGGAGCTAAAGTTTTTGTATGTCTTTATGATGATAGGTTTAATGATGTAGGACAGAGTATTTTAGGCAGCTACGAATTAGATATGAATTCAAAAGGAGGAATAGTTTATTTTACACCAGATTTCGTACTACCAACCTCGACCTTTCATAAAAAAATAAAAATAGGAATAAAGAGTAGAGGATACAATATGAAAAAAGGAGAAAAGAATTTATTAGTTTGCATAGGATTTTTAGGCTTAACAGTCTCAGAAAGTATTACTCACTATAGACTTACAAATGACCAGATAGTTAAATTATTGGGCGCAAAAGGAATAAAAGCACTACCAGCTAAAAAATATAATTCTGAAGATAATGCAGCATTAGATTGGAAACTAGGAGATTTTTTAGGACAAAAGAGATTAGCCCCTCAAGATAACTTATTATATGAAAGAGCAGATGGAACCTATGCAGTAAGATTTACCCAGTATACGTATGTAGCACCAGAAAAATCTGAAGATGATGAATTTAGTAGTATAGATAGGGAAGAAAATCAAGATAATCGTAGTGACATAAATCAGCTTTATGTAATGACAGAGGAAAAAATAATATCACAAAATAAGATATATAATATTGATGAGATAGATTGGGAAAATTTCACCCTAGAAGACATGAATAAAATATTAGATGCTAGATATTATGAATACTTAGCTAGAGGAGATACCCATGATAAAGCAGTATCATTTTTAGATCAAGAATTTCATACAGAATATGTAGATGATATCATAGAAGATAAAACACATTCTAGCAAAATATTTAGAATGCCAAAACAACCCAACTTAGAAGATACTTTTTACATGAACACAGAAAGCACAGAAACTAGTAACCCACAACCAACTGTTGAAGATCCTGTAGAACCAATGCATTATGCAGTAGGAGGAAGAAGACCATTAGCTAGTTCAGGATGTAGTAAAGCAGACCCTAATAAAAGCTATAGATTTCGTGGAAAGCGTAGACAACTAGATATGAATATACAATTACAACCAGTTAATAATCAAGGAACCCTTTTAGATTTAGCCAGATTCGACCCTCAGATATGGCAAGAAGTGATAGAAAAATGGGAAAAAGATGCGGTGAAGGCATAGATGAGTAATCCCTTTGAATCAACAGATATGTGGGAATATATGGAGACACTTTTAGGAGATTCAGCTTATAATATTTATCTAACTTTTAAAGGAAAGTATGAGGAGACAATTAAACAGCTTAAAGAATTAGGAGATAACCCATGGAATTTTACTAGTTTTATAAAAGAAATACTTATAGGATATGACCCTTCTAGAAGAAATGATTCCGCTCAAAGCATAGCATTAACTGAGTTAAATCAGATAACGTTAGGAAGTTGAAAATATATTGTACCCTTTAGTAAAGAATACTTAGCCATAACTGCTAGAACTAGAAAAAGTTTTGATGAAGAAATAGGAAATAAATATTTTAGAAAACTACCTGGAGAACTAGGAAGAGAAATAGAAAATAAATGGTCAGTTTATTATGCAAGTTTACCAGCTAAAATAGCCTCAGGAGAAGTAAAAATAAGAGGAACTTTAGGAATAGGACCTAGAATAGTTTATACGTTTTTTAAATTTAGAGAAAAATGTATAGAGGTTAAAATACAGAAAGATTTGAAAAAAACAAAATTATGGTTTTTGTAGCAATATAATATATACTGCTCAACAATATGAAGATAAAAATCATAAGAAAAAATACAAAAAATATGGAAAATATAAAAAAGAAAAATATTAGAAGAAAAAATATAAAAAACCATGGAAAAAACAAAAATTCATCAGAAAGAGTAGAACTTTTAATAGGATAAATTATAAGCAACTACCCAAAGAAGAAAGAGATAAAAGAAAACAAAGATATGTTAGAAAACCCAATAGTAAAAAATGCAATTGTTTTATATGTGGAGAACCCAATCATTTTGCAAAAAACTGCCCAAAAAGACAAAGGCCTAATACTAATAAACAGATATAAAGACTACATATTATAGAAGACTTAGAAGAAGATATAGTTAGCATAAATAGTGATGATTCAGAAGTTTATAGCATAGTCAGTAATTATGAATATCAAATAGAAGCCATAAGTTCATATAGTGACTCAGAAAGTGATACAGATGTAGATAATCTTTTAGGACAACTCAACCAAGAAATAGGAACGACTCCTTCTCATGATATTTTCTTTATGATGGAATGTAATGCAGATACTGAATGTCAGCATAATTTTCAAATAGGACTAAGATTTGATACTACTAGATGCAGTTATTGTAATTGGTTTCCAACTAAAAATAAAAGAGCTCAGTGTTTATTATGCAGTATAACCTATTGTATAGTCTGTCTAGAAAAATTAAACTTGACACATAAGATAACATTAAGAAA
>JAXFYN010000422.1:0-135987 GCA_036172215.1 Camellia granthamiana
TATTAGACGTGATATGTCCTATAAGAATGCTCTATTTTATGTCTTTCACAAGGGAAAAGATTTGCAGAAAAATAGAGAGGTGATGTGATAGAAAAAAGATAAAAAGATGGATTATATAGGTTATGCCAAACCTAACCTAAATGTAATATTAATTGATACCATATAGAGCAGATCTTTTCCTTATAGTATAATGAAGCAGAGCAGTGGCCTGTGACTACAGATTATTTCTCAAAGTGTGAAAGAAAACTTTACCCTCAAAAAGTAGCTGCTAGCCCATTGATTAAAAAAATAAATAAAAGCAATGGCTGCAACAGCCTACACTGTCACCAACACAGTGTAGGCTGAGCCTATGACTACCATCCCACAGCAGTTAAACAGAGCAGTCTCTCAAAAAAAAAAAAAAAAAAACAGAAAGAGATCTTTTCCTTCTAGTATAATGAAACAGAGAGCAGATCAAAAAAAGAAAGACAGAGAGCAGCGGCGGTGTTTGGGAACTGTTATTTTAGTCTCAAAGTGTAAAAAAAACTTTTAGCCTCAAAAAGTAGCTGGTTAGCCCATTGATTTAAAATAAAAATAAAAATAAAAAAATAAAAGCAGTGGCTGGGACAGCCTACACTGTCTCTGTAGGGTGAGCCTGTGACTACCATTCTACAGCAGTTAAATGACTATTTTGTTTCTGTAAATTAATTTTAAAAAAATAGGATTAGGAATAAATTTATCATTTTAAATATATTTTTTAATATAACAATTAATTCAAAAATTTAATTACGATTTGAGTGGAGAGTTGTGAAAGTAGTATGGGGTTTCGAGTTATATGTTTGGTTATGTGTTTTAAAAATAATTTCTTAATTGAGTTTTGTTTTATGTGTTTGGTTACGATTTGAGTGTAGAGTTATTTTTAAATTTAAAATTTTTGAATATTTTAAATTATTTAAATTTTTACTATTTAAATTTTTTGAATATTTATTTTAATTTTTTACTTATTAAATTTTTTAGATTATTTAAATATTTATGATTTAAATTTCCTGAATATTTATTTTGAAAAAAAATTATTTCCTTTGTAGTATTTTCAATTAAAAAATTGATTAATGTTATTTTCTGTTATTAATAATTTTTCTCATTGAATTTTAAAAAGAGTTTGGTTACGAGTGTTGAACATAATTTTCAATAGGGTGAAAGTAGTGTGTTTTGTTATGAGTTATAATAATTTGAATTAAGTTTTGAAAATTCTTTCCTTTCAAAATTTATAACCAAACAAATTTTCTTACTTCAGATGTCAAATCAAATTTTCAAAACTCAATTCAACATTCTATTCAAAAATCATAACGAAACAAATTTTCTACACTCAAATCATAATTCCATAACTCACAAACTCAAAATACAACTCATACTCTCAAATCATATTTACAAAACTCTATCAAACGTAACCTTAATTTTTTTTTAAAAATATACCTTATTTAGATATATCCAAAAAAGAAAAAATTTGTGAAAAAATATTTTAAAAAATTAATAAATACAAAAAAAATATGAAAATATAGAATTCTTGTATTTTTTATTTTTTATGTTTTTTTTTTTATATTTTTGGTATTTTGTGAATTTTTTTTTAAAAAAAATTCACAAAAATTATTTTTTTTAATGTATATTTATGTTAAGTGTGTCAAAAAAATTATAAAAACTACTAAAAATATTAAAAAATTCAATAAAAATGAAAAACAAGAAAGTAAAATTTTCTAAAAATTGTTTTTGAAAAACCAAAAACAAATAAAGTGAATGATACAATCCTTAAAACTAGAGATCTAAACGAGAGGAAAAATTTAAAAAGAAAAACAAATAAATAATATCAAAATATCAATCAATGTGCCTTATATATCACATCAATATCACATCAGTGTGTTTGGTTTGGGTTTTGTAAATTAAATTTTTTAAAAATTGAATTTTTTTGTTTCATGTTTTTTTTGTTTTTAGTGAATATTTTTAAAATTTTAAAAAAAAATTTTAGTTTTTTAAATGCACCTTATTTAGATATATCTAAAAAATAAAAAAATTATGAAAAAAATATTTTTAAAAATTAATAAATACATAAAAAATATAAAAAAATATATTGAATTCTTGTATTTTTTTGTATTTTTGGTATTTAGTGAATTTTGTAAAAAAAAATTCACAAATTTTTTACTTTTTAGGTATATTTATGTTAGATATGTGTAAAAAGTAAAAAAACTTACTTAAAATATTTTAAAAAATCAGTAAAACAAAAAAACACGAAAAATAAGAATGTAAAATTTTCTGAAAAATATTTTTTAAAAAACCTAACCAAGCAAGGTGATTAGAATTTACAAATTAAAACTCTAAAATATATTTCGTTTTCTGAGGTACGTTGCGTATCATCTCGCTTCCTATTGGCTCATATTGGGTTCGTTTGAATGATATTGTGTTAAAATCGTTAGTTATAGAATTATTAAATTATATTTATAAAAAATTTATTAAAAATAATTTTTGTATTTAAAAAATATTTAAAACAATATAATTTTTTTTTTCAAATAATAGGTTGCAATTGAAAAAAAAAAATTCAAGAGGACTCTGCATATCTATACTATTATTAAAAATGAATAATTCACTAGTATCCAAACTTTGGTGACTTCTTCTTATATCACATGTTCTCATTTTCTTATTTAAAAATATATATATATAATAAAATTAGATAGTTAACAAAAATAAGATTTGAATTTTAAACCTTTAAATTAATAAACAATACTTTTAACACTTATATATCATATCATATATAATAAAAATTTGATTTGATTTGATTTTTATTTATTTTAATTGTACACATATTACATGTGTCAATAGCTAATCATATAATAATTTAACTATAATTTTATAAAATTTTGATACTATATACATACTCAATATAATACATATCACGTCAAATAGTATATAATAAATATAATATTAATTTATTATAATATTTGATGATACAGTCCGTTCTCAGTAGATGGGCTGGACCGATCCAAGCTCTTCAAGCCCACGTCCGAGTGATGAAGCCCACTGGAAGACCTGCAAACAAGTTCGACGGGGAACGGGATAGTCTCCTGGTGAACCCTCCTGCTTGTGAATTAGAAGTGGAAGTAGTGAATATAGATAGATGGAGAGAGAGAGAGAATTAGGGGAGTAGAATAAAACTTAAACCTCTTCTTGTCTTCAAACCTTGCTTATATCCTTTGGTAATCATTTCACTGTCCCTGCCGTCCTGTCCTCACTGCCGAAAGCTTGTGTTGTTGCTTATCTTGTTCAGGGCAAGGGGGTGCTATTCCGGCTGAGGGGTGTTGTCGCAATAAATGCTGTGACGGGCTGCATTAATGGTGATGTGCTGTGGTAATAACTTTGCAGATCTTTGTCTGTTGACGTGGCCTGTTCTGCACCTGCCATGTGTCCGAGTATCATTGGTCTTCCCTGCTCAGTTGGCCTCCAGCTGTCCTGGGTTTTACTACCCGGGTTATGCAATGGGGTCTAAATGGTGGGCTTGGGTTTGTTCACTGTGGGTTGTGGTCCTTGTGGGCCTATCCATGTCAGTAGTCCCCCATTCCCGAGTGCAGCTTCAGTCCAACGAAGGGAATAGTAATGAGGGAGATGAGTCCGACCGGCAGGGAGAGGCCGACCGCGAGGGTGGCCGAGCGGGAGAGGCCGACCGTGAGGGTGGCTGAGGGGAAGAGTCCGACCGTGAGGGTGGTCGAGCGGGAGAGGCCGACCGTGAGGGTGGCCGAGCGGGAGAGGCCGGCCGTGAGGGTGGCCGAGCGGAGGAGTCTGACCGTGAGGGTGGTCGAGCGGGAGAGGCCGACCGTGAGGGTGGCCGAGCGGAAGAGTCCGACCATGAGGATGGCCGAGCGGGAGAGGCCGACCGTGAGGGTGGCCGAGCGAAAGAGTCCGACCGTGAGGGTGGCCGAGTGGGAGAGGCCGACCGTGAGGGTGGCCGAGCGGAAGAGTCCGATCGTGAGGGTTGCCGACCACGAAGGTGGCCGAGCGGAGGGGCACGGGGCTCAAAAGGCGGCGTGTCACGTGGTGATTTGAAGTGGAAAAGACAGGGTAAGGGGAGGAGTCAGTTCATCGTGACCATACACGTGGCAGAATCGTGGGGTGGGGAAGTGAGGCGTTGGAGTAAAAATGAAACGATAGGTAATTTTGGGGTTGAAAAGACAGTTTTGGCGGATGATTTGAAAAGTTTTCAAACTGGCGAACATTAATTGGGACCCTTGGAATACGGGGAAACCGTGGGCTTTGGGTATCATACGATTTACCTACTTCTTTACAAAAACTCAAAACATCCCTTGTGTTAATTCCTTCGTTGCTCACGATACACCATTGAAGCATTTTTTCGATTTCCTAGCGCCTGTATCAGAAGCGATTCGCAGACATACCTCAGAGATGGCACGAGAAGGAACCGAGGGTGTGAGGGTGGATCCACTGGGAGATGATGATGCAGTGGAATTAGCAGTGCGGTACAGAACAGAGAGGGTGGGGGCCGGCGATACACTTCCATGGTTCCACCATGATTGCAGCTCCGAAACCTATCAGTCAGGCGGAGCCTGATCATTGGCACACGAAACCAGACAAGTCGACAATAACTAGGGCGGAGTTGGAGGCTATTCGCGAGAAATACCAGATTCTGGTGGAGGTGGAGTTGTTGCTGCCAACATCGACGGAGAGGCCATCCGACATCAGGCCAGGGGAGTTCTCCCTCTATGAGGAAGCGCTGAAGGGCGGTCTGAGGCTGCCACTCCGGCAAATAGTGGTGGATGTGCTCAACTATCTAGAGGTGGCGCCAGGGCAACTAATGCCCAATGCGTGGAAGATCTTGCTGGCTTGTGCAAGTGCATGGCCGAAGGCAAATGGAGGGGAGGGCCATGTCGGTGGAAAAGTTCTTTGCCTGTTACAAGGCCGCAGGGCAGCAAGAAACGTGGGTCACCCTGCAAGCAGTAATGGGGAAGGGGTTGGTGGCGGGGCTGCCAACGTCGATCAAGGGATGGCGAGCACGGTGGTTTTACGTTTCTGCCAATGGGGGGCTTGGCGCGCGGACCATCTGGAAGGTGCCCACCAGGTCGATGGAGGCAAGACTGGGGGCGGAGGCTGAGGAAAGGGTGAAGAGGGTGAAGGAGTGGAGAGAGAAAGAGAATGCCAGATGGGACGACCTTGTTCAGCCGTCTGCGTTGTTTCAGGCAGGGCTGGGCCCACAGCCAATCGGTGAGGATCTTGACCGAGCGGAGCTGGAAGCGAGGAGAAAAGCACAGGAGGCAGAGGATCAAGCCATCCTTGCCCAAGCCACACAATTTAAGAAAGCGCAGGATGACCGACCGGCGCAACCGATTGCGAAGGAGAGGATCCGACCACGCCCAAAGCCGCTGGGAGGGAAGGACTTGAGCACTTTTGAGCCGCGAAGGCCCCCTGTGGATCCTGTGAAGGAGAAGGCCAGAAAAGAGGGAGAAGCTCTGAAGAGGAAGAAAAAGAAGAGAAGTGCCTCAGAAGGGGCTGCAGAGGAGTCTGGGCCCAAGAAGATGAAGGAGACCCCAGTTGTGGTGAAGACCCCTGCGGTCAGGGACACCCCAGAAGTGGTAGGGGTCACCCCCACACTGGAGGCTGTGGAGGTCGCCCCAACGATGCAAGTAGGAGTTGGGTCGACTGGGGCTGAGCCAAGTGGGAGAGAGCAGACCCAAAGGGGGCTTGCACCCCAGGAAAGAGGAGTTGGTCTGGGTGTAGCCATTTATCACGCGCGCGCTGTGGCTGGAAGGCTGGAGGGGGAAGAGATCCCAGCCAGGGCGGGGGCAGACCGTCTAGTGAAGATCGTGGAAGAAACGGCTCTGCGCTCGGCCTCTGGATTCAACGAGGCCGACCTGTTCAGGGGGTTATGCTCCGCCCAAATGGAGGTAACTACCCTGGCAGGGGCCCTGCTGAGGAAAGCTGGGGGGGCCGAACTCAAGGCTGAAGAGGCCAAGGCTGAGTTGGCCAAGTTGAAGAAGGAGAGCGCTGAGTGGAAGACTGCCCATACTGAGCTGTAATCAGTCAAGTTGGAGCTGGAGGACACGCGCCGCAAGGTTCTGTCGCTCGAGTTCCAGTTGGCTGGTGAGCAGAAAAAGTTGGAGGAGTCCCAAAAGGCCTGTGCCATCGCGGTCGAGCGGTACGAAGAGGCCATGAACAACAATGAAGAGCTGGTCAGGCAGAAGGATGAGGCGGATGCCAAGGTTGAGGCTCTGCAAAAGGAGTTGGAGGGCGAACGCGCCAAGGTGGAGGAGGAGAATGAGACGCTTCGTAAGGAGTTAGAAGCGGGGAGGGCCAAGGCAACCGCTGAGAAGGAGGTTCTCCAGAAGGAGTTGGAGGTGGAGAGGGGCAGGGCAACTGCTGAGAGGGAGGCCCTGCAAAAGGAATTGGAAACTGAGAGGGCCAAAGCTTCTGCTGAGAAGGCGACCCTGCAGAAAGAGCTGGATGAGGAGAGGGCGAAGGCAGCCTCTGAGAGGGCTGCCTACCCCGATCTGTACATTGCAGCAGTTGACCAATTCAAAGGGTCGCCTGAATTTCAGATGGCGGTCGATGCTGCAGTCGGCACCAGCTTAGCAAGGGAGGAATCTGGAGGGGCTAGTCGATCAAGGGCGACCTCTGGGGGAAGAACTGAATCTGAAGTCATTGCAAGCTTCCAGCAGTCAGATTTCTACAAACACGAAATGGCCGAGTACTGGGACAGTGGGTGGAAAATGTTCAAACGGAGGGCTGAAGAGCTGTTCCCAGAACTCGACCTTAGTAGTGTGACTATTGGGGAAGATGATGTGGCCCAGACCCCCCTGGATGAGGGTGTTGAAGAAGCGGATCTCGCCTCCAGCGACGAAGAGGAGTGATTGAAGATTTTTGTACTTTAAGAGTTGTTGTTTTGTTTTTTGTTTTTTGTTTTTTTTTTTGAAGTACCACAGTGGGCTGGTGTACACATTTTGTGAATGAATAAAACTCTCTTTATGTCTTGTAATTGACTGTGTTAGTTTGTTTTGTGTGTTTGAAATGGACGAATGCTTGTAGTGAAAACTGGTGATGAACTTATGAAAAAATTCAACTACAAGACAGGGTGAACTTGAACTAAGTGAACTTGAACTAAGTGAACTAAGTGAACTTGAACAAGTGATGATGTTGAGTAGAGGTCAACTTGTAATGAAAACTTCGTGCAGAGTTAGGTTAAAAATTCCGTCACGCAGGGTAAGAGTGAACTGGTAAAATTTCTTCATGCAGAGTGAGATTGGACTTGTATAAAATATTCGAAGAATGAGAGTGGTTGACTGAAATTGAGAAATTGTGTGAAATGAGGTTTGAATGGGATTAATACTTAAATGTTCCACTGAAAGCCTGTAGAGAAGAAATTTGAGAAGTAGGCTGGATGGTGGGGAAAATAATCTGGTCAGTAAATGAAGTGCGTGAGAACATCTTGGAATTTGACTGAGTGAAAACGTGGTCCAGGGATTGTGACTAAGCTTCGGATTGTGACTGAGTGTCCTACTTTTTGCAGTTTCATTCATAAGATGATCCTAGTGTAGACCTGGAATGAAAGTTGCAAGTGACTTGCTCTGGACCAGTAATGGTGGCATTCAGTCTAGTTGAGGCTTAGAGGGCTCAGTCTGGCTGAGGCAGTTAGTGCTCAGTCTGGCTGAGGCTTTGACTGCTCGGTCTGTCGGAGGCTTTGAAGTGCTCGGTCTGGCCGAGGCTTTGAGTGCTCGGTCTAGCCGAGGCTTTGAGTGCTCAGTCTGGCTGAGGCTTTGAAGTGCTCGGTCTGGCCGAGGCTTTGAGTGCTTGGTCTGGCCGAGGCTTTGAGTGCTCAGTCTGGCTGAGGCTTTGAAGTGCTCGGTCTGGCCAAGGCTTTGAGTGCTCAGTCTGGCGGAGGCTTTGAG
Organism: Camellia granthamiana; assembly: GCA_036172215.1. Taxonomy (NCBI): domain Eukaryota; kingdom Viridiplantae; phylum Streptophyta; class Magnoliopsida; order Ericales; family Theaceae; genus Camellia; species Camellia granthamiana. Next base: position 7,914 of record JAXFYN010000422.1, read on the forward strand.
GTTCTCGGTCTGGCGGAGGCTTTGAAGTGCTCGGTCTGGCGGAGGCTTTGAAGTGCTCAGTCTGGCTGAGGCTTTGAAGTGCTCGGTCTGGCCGAGGCTTTGAGTGCTCGGTCTGGCCAAGGCTTTGAGTGCTCAGTCTGGCCGAGGCTTTGAAGTGCTCAGTCTGGTTGAGGCTTTGAAGTGCTCGGTCTGGCCAAGGCTTTGAAGTGCTTAGTCTGGTTGAGGCTTTGAAGTGCTCGGTCTGGCCGAGGCTTCGAGTGCTCGGTCTAGCTGAGGCTTTGAGTGCTCAGTCTGGCTGAGGCTTTGAAGTGCTCAGTCTGGCTGAGGCTTTTTAAGTGCTGCAAGTGAAAATATTATTGAGGCGACAGGGGTAGCTGGGAGACAAAATTGTTGTCATGAGGAATGTAGTCCAATGATCAAAATTTATATTTCGTCAAAAAGAAAGTACAACAATTGAGTGATACAAAAGCAATAGCTTATTGAAAGTAGCGTTTCAAGTGTTCGGCGTTCCATGGGTGGGGAAGGTCGCGACCCTCCATGTCTTGAAGTCGGTAAGTGCCTGGACGCGGTCTGGCTTTCACAATATAAGGTCCCTCCCATTTGGCTGCCAATTTGCCCTCAGTCGGATTCTTGGTGGCAAGGGTTGCTTCTCTCAACACTAAGTCCCCCACAGCAAACTCCCTTGGTCGGACCTTGCGGTTGTAATGTGTTCTCATTTTTTGTTGGTATGAGGCTAGTCTGACCGCAGTGGTCTCCCTGAGTTCTTCAATCAGGTCTAGGTCCGCCCGACGGAGCTCTTCAGTGAGCGCTGGGTCCGGATGTAGAACTCGTGGAGTAGGAAGGCCGATTTCTACTGGAATAACCGCCTCAGCGCCGTATGTTAGGCGAAAGGGGGTTTCTCCAGTGGGGGTCCGAGCTGTTGTCCGGTAGGCCCAGAGTACATTCGGCAGTTCCTCAGCCCAAAGTCCCTTAGCAGCTTCCAGCTTAGCCTTGATGATCTTTAGAAGAGAACGATTGGTGACCTCGACTTGGCCATTGGCTTGGGGATGGCCAGAAGAGGAGAAACATGGTTGAATTTGGAGATCTGCACAGAACTTTCTGTACTTGGCGTTGTCGAATTGCTTGCCGTTGTCTGACACAATGGCTTGGGGGATGCCAAACCTGCAAACGATCGATTGCCAGATGAACTTGGTTGTGTTCCGCTCGGTAATGGTGGCTAAGGGTTCAGCCTCTACCCACTTGGTGAAGTAGTCAATGGCGACGACTGCAAACTTGGTTTGGCCTCGGCCAGTGGGAAGCGGACCGATCAGGTCGATCCCCCATTTGGCGAATAGATAGGGGCTACAAAGCGTGATCAACTCTGCAGGCGGGGCATGGGGGATGTTGGCAAAGCGCTGACACTTATCGCACTTGAGGACAAAATCAGTCGCATCTTGATTAAGAGTTGGCCAAAAGTAACCAGTACGGAGTATTTTGTGTGCTAGGGACCTACCGCCCGAGTGGTTGCCACAAATTCCCTCATGGATTTCCTGCATGACATAGGTTGCTTGTGTTAAATTGAGGCATCGCAGATATGGTCATGAAAAACCACGCTTGTACAGGATGCCACCATCGAGAAGATAATTGGACGACCGAGCCCTGACTTTGGCGGCCTGCTGTTTATCATCTGGGAGGGCTCCTGTCATCAGAGATTGGATGATGTCGGATGCCCAAGGAATGGGTTCAGTCTGGAGGAACTGCACTTCATGCAGGTCGGGTGTAATGGCCGGATGAGTTAGGTATTCGAGGCGGACTCCGTGGCTGAGGTCGGACTGGTCGGCAGAAGCCAACTAAGCCATCTCATCTGCTTTGGAATTTTCCGCCCGAGGTATGTGTTTGATCTGGAAAGTATTGAAGAGGCGAACAAGGGGGAGTGCCATGTCCCTGTAAGCCCGCATTGTGCCATCCTTGGCATCGAATTCCCCCGTGATTTGACCGACGATGAGCTGGGAGTCACTGAACACGCGGATGTGGCTAACACCAATGTCTTTGGCCAGGCGGAGGCCGGCTATCAATACTTCGTATTCCGCCTCATTGTTGCTGGCCTCGAACAAGAGACAGAGAGCGCATTTGAAATACCCCCCTTCAGGGGAGGTAAGGATGAGGCCCGCCCCACTACCTTTCCTCCGGGATGACCCATCGACGTTGAGAGTCCAAGAATGGGGGTCTTCTGGTTCAGCAGGGGTTGGTGGAGGTGGAGGAGTAGTGGTTGGGGTGGTATTGGTAAATTCCAGGATGAAGTCGGCTACAGCTTGCCCCTTGATTGCTGTGCGAGGGCGGTAGGAGATGTCAAACTGGCTGAGTTCCACTGACCATTGCATACGTCGGCTAGAAAGCTCTGGCTGCTGGATGATCTTCTTCAGGGGTTGGTCGGTGAGGACCACGATGGAGTGGGCCTGGAAGTAAGGATGAAGTCGTCTGGAGGCGGTGACCAAGGCCAGGGACAGCTTTTCTAGCAGTGGGTAATTCTGCTCTGCCCCCTTGAGAGCTCGGCTGATGTAGTAGACCGGCCGTTGGACTGAGCCGTCTTCCCGTATGAGAGCTGCACTGACGGCGGTGTTCGATATTGCTAAATAGAGGAAGAGGGGCTCGCCCGTGATTGCCTGTGAGAGAATGAGGGGTTGGCCATGCATTGCTTTAACTGCTGAAAAGCCTCTTCGGATTCAGATGTCCATTCAAAAGTCTGCCGAAGGACTTTGAAGAACGGCAGACACTTGTCTGTTGCACGGGAAATGAAATGGTTGAGGGCCGCCACTCTGCCAGTGAGTCTTTGAACTTCTTTAACAGTTTTGGGTGACTGCATCTCAATCAAGGCCTTGATCTTCTCGGGGTTGGCTTCGATGCCGCGCTGACTGACCATGAAACCCAAGAACTTTCCAGATCCTACGCCAAAGGCGCACTTCTCTAGATTGAGTTTCATCTGATACTTGCGGAGGGTAGCAAAGGTCTCTCGTAGGTCGGTCAGATGGTCAGCGGAGAGTTTACTTTTGACTAGCATGTCGTCCATATATACTTCCATGTTCCGACCGATCTGATGGTGGAAAACTGCATTGACTAATCGCTGGTAGGTGGCCCCGGCATTCTTCAGTCCGAATGGCATCACATGGTAATGGTAAGTACCTCGGTCGGTGATGAAGGATGTGTGTTCCCGATCGGACGAGTGCATCATGATTTGGTTGTACTCGGAGAAAGCATCCATGAAGCTGAGCATTTGGTGACCGGCTGTGGCGTCGACCAGCAGATCTATGCGGGGAAGTGGATAGCTATCTTTGGGGCAGGCTCGGTTCAGGTCAGAGTAATCGACGCAGAGACGCCACTTGCCATTGTTCTTGCGGACTAGAACCACATTGGACAGCCACTTGGGATAGTCTACATTTTGGATGAATTGAGCCTCAAGGAGTTTGTCAACTTCTGCGGCTATGAGATTATTACGCTCTGGGTGGAAAATACACTGTTTTTGACGGTAAGGACGGAAATGAGGTTCGATGCTGAGGCGGTGAGTTATGAAGGAGGGGTCAATGCCTGGCATGTCTGCATGGGTCCAGGCAAATACGTCATTGTGCTCGGTCAGAAGGGCAGTGAGGTCGGCTTTTGCCTGGGGAGATAGCAGGCTGCCAATCTTAGCAGTTTTTAGTGGATTGGTGGGGTCGATAGGGACCTCGACGAGCTCCTCCACAGGTTCTCCTCTGACCAGCTCGTCTTCGTCCCGGGCGTCAAGTCCTTCGATGATCATTGCCTCCTTCAGCTTGGCTTCTTTAAGGGAGGCAACATAACACTCCCTGGCCATGGTCTTCTCCCCTCTGACTGTTCCGACCCCGAGATCAGTGGGAAATTTGAGGGCAAGATGATAGGTGGATGTGATGGCTTGGAAAGTGTTGAGGGCGGTTCGACCAAGGATGATGTTGTAGGCAGATGGGCAATCAACTACAAGGAAGGTGAGCAACTTCGTGGTCTGCCGTGGGTATTCGCCGATTGTGATGGGGAGGTCAATGGAACCAATGGAGGTCACCCGGTCGCCGGTGAAACCGACCAGGGGGGTTTGGAGTGGAGACAAGCTTTCTTCCCCAATCTTGATTTGGCAGAAGCAGTTGAGGAAGATGATGTCTGAGGAGCTGCCGTTATCCATGAGAACTCGTCTGACCTTGTAGTTAGAGAGGATGGCCGAAATGATAAGGGGGTCATCATGCGGGTAGTGGATGCCTGTACAGTCGGCGTCCGTAAAGGTGATGGGCTCTATCCACTGTTTAGGCTGTTTGCGGGGTCGGTCCACCGTGGTGATTGTTTTGTCTGAGCCCTGCCGTATTTTCCTAAGCTCTGCCCTTTGAGCCGAGCGGGATGGTCCGCCGCAAGCAAGTCCGCCTGCAATAACTCTAATTTCACCAACTGGCGGGGGTGGATGACCTTGTGGTCGGGGTTGTTGCGGAGGTCGATCATGGCCTTGGTTATGTTGGGCTGGCTGCCGGGGCGGGGTGGGCCGGCGGTTATCTCTGCGGGCCTCGGTCCTTTGCTTCTGTTGGGGGCGGGCATCTGTGAACCGGCTGAGGTGCCCCTGACGTATGAGGGCTTCCACCTGGTCCTTGAGGTTGACACAGTCATCAGTGTTATGGCCATGATCCTGGTGAAAGTGGCAGTATTTGGACTGGTCTTTCCGACTGGAGGGGGTTCGGGAAGGTAGTGGCCACTTGAGAGGGTAATCCCGTTGGATCTGATGAAGGACATGTTCCATGGGAGAATTAAGGGGCGTGTACCGCTCGAACCGACCGGTCGGTCGAGTTTGTGCCGACCGGTCGGCACGGGGGGGTCGGTCGGTATGGGAGGGTGTTTGGTTGGTGTACTGGGTGTTTCGGGGTTCCGAGTCCTTTCGTTTGTCTCTGGGGGTCGGCTGTTTAGTGAGTGGGTCCTGTCGGGTAGCTAGGGAATCCTCAGCATTCATGTATTTCTGGGCTTTGGAGAGCAGGGCAGCCATGGAGGTCGGGGGGTTTTTGGAGAGAGAGAAAAGAAAATCAGATGACCGCAAACCGGCCATGAAAGCTGTGAGGATGACCTTGTCGTCATTTTCGGCAACTTGCAGGGCTTCGGTGTTGAAGCGAGTAACGAAGCTGCGTAGTGATTCCCCCTCGGTCTGACGAATATTGAGTAGTTGGGTAGCCGGACATCGTTGGCGCTGAGCTCCGATGAAATGGCTCAAGAAAGAGTCACTGAGATGCTGAAAAATGGAGACCGAGTTCGGTGGTAACTGGCTAAACCACAGCCGAGCCGACCCCTTCAGTGTCACGGGAAAGGCTCGGCACATGATTTCGTCAGGGAAGGCATGGAGGATCATGAGGGTGCGGTATGTCTCCAGATGGTTGACCGGGTCGGTTGTGCCATCGAAGGAGTCAATGGTGGGCATTTTGAATTTGGCAGGCAGGGGTTTGTCTCGGATGGAGGCAACAAATGACGAGTTTGCGGTGGTGGAGGGCTTATGCTGGATATTCTGCATAACCCCTTGGAGCTGGAGCTTCATGGCTCGGAGTTCAGCGTCCCAAAGGGGGATGTTGTCGCCACCAGAGGGAGACAGGTGTTGGACGCTACTGGCTTCTCCCTCGGGGGCAGGTGTGACAACCGATGGACGGGGGGGTGGAGGTGGTGGATTTACGTGTGGGTGAGGGGGTTGGAAACCTCCCGAGTTGATTGGGTTGGGTTGTGGGACAATATGGCTTGGGGTTTATTCTGGATGGGGTGGAATGTCTGGGGGCGGTGGCGGAGGAATAGGGAGGTTTCTCTGGAGCAGGGCATTTATTAAGGCCTAGTTTTGCTCGGCCATGCGGTTAATGCTGTTGGTAAGCTCGATGAAGTACTGTGGTGGGTTGTTTGGATTGGGAGGGTCGGTCTGATGATCGGCAACATTATGGTGGGAGGCCATGGATCTAGTCGTGACCATACACTTGACGGGTGAGGTGAAAAGGTTACTGGAACAGGGTCTCCGGCGAGAATGAACACAACTGGCGCACGGACAAACCAGGTTCCCACAGACGGCGCCAACTGATGATACAGTCCGTTCTCAGTAGATGGGCTGGACCGATCCAAGCTCTTCAAGCCCACGTCCGAGTGATGAAGCCCACTGGAAGACCTGCAAACAAGTTCGACGGGGAACGGGATAGTCCCCCGGTGAACCCTCCGGCGTGTGAATTAGAAGTGGAAGTAGTGAATATAGATAGATGGAGAGAGAGAGAGAATTAGGGGAGTAGAATAAAACTTAAACCTCTTCTTGTCTTCAAACCTTGCTTATATCCTTTGGTAATCATTTCACTGTCCCTGCCGTCCTCTCCTCACCGCCGAAAACTTGTGTTGTTGCTTATCTTGTTCAGGGCAAGGGGGTGCTATTCCGGCTGAGAGGTGTTGTCGCAATAAATGCTGTGACGGGCTGCATTAATGGTGATGTGCTGTGGTAATAACTTTGCAGATCTTTGTCTGCTGACGTGGCCTGTTCTGCACCTGCCATGTGTCCGAGTATCATTGGTCTTCCCTGCTCAGTTGGCCTCCAGCTGTCCTGGGTTTTACTACCCGGGTTATGCAATGGGGTCTAAATGGTGGGCTTGGGTTTGTTCACTGTGGGCTGTGGTCCTTGTGGGCCTATCCATGTCAATATTAATTTTTGTTTTGTTATATATCATTTTTTGGGTTATAATATTATAATATTAATTGATATTATATACATATGCCTATTTTGAGAAGTGGGTTAAAAATCAATTTCTAACTTTTAATCTCACGAAAGAATCAAAAAATTATTTTTAACCATTTTCTCAAAATATCCCATACTCTGTTAACGTCTTTCACCATGGAGTGGTGAGCAAATCTTTTCCCTTGTGATATATATAAAAGAGAGCAGTCTTATAATACATATCACGTCAAATAGTATATAATAAGGGTTGATTTGGGGTGTCCTAAAAAAGTGTATTTTTTGTCTTTTTATGAAAAGATGTGCAGAAAAATAGAGAGTTGATGTGATAGAAAAAAGATAAAAAGATGGATTATATAGGTTATGCCAAACCTAACCTAAATGTAATATTAATTGATACCATATAGAGCAGATCTTTTCCTTATAGTATAATGAAGCAGAGCAGTGGCCTGTGACTACAGATTATTTCTCAAAGTGTGAAAGAAAACTTTAGCCTCAAAAAGTAGCTGCTAGCCCATTGATTAAAAAAATAAATAAAAGCAATGGCTGCGACAGCCTACACTGTCACCAACACAGTGTAGGCTGAGCCTATGACTACCATCCCACAGCAGTTAAACAGAGCAGTCTCTTGAATCAAAAAAAAAAAAAAAAAAAAAAACAGAAAGAGATCTTTTCCTTCTAGTATAATGAAACAGAGAGCAGATCAAAAAAAGAAAGACAGAGAGCAGCGGCGGTGTTTGCGAACTGTTATTTTAGTCTCAAAGTGTAAAAAAAACTTTTAGCCTCAAAAAGTAGCTGGTTAGCCCATTGATTTAAAATATAAAAAAAATAATAATAATAAAAGCAGTGGCTGGGACAGCCTACACTGTCACTGTAGGGTGAGCCTGTGACTACCATTCTACAGCAGTTAAATGACTATTTTGTTTCTGTAAATTAATTTTAAAAAAATAGGATTAGGAATAAATTTATCATTTTAAATATATTTTTTAATATAACAATTAATTCAAAAATTTAATTACGATTTGAGTGGAGAGTTGTGAAAGTAGTATGGAGTTTCGAGTTATATGTTTGGTTATGTGTTTTAAAAATAATTTCTTAATTGAGTTTTGTTTTATGTGTTTGGTTACGATTTGAGTGTAGAGTTATTTTTATATTTAAAATTTTTGAATATTTTAAATTATTTAAATTTTTACTATTTAAATTTTTTGAATATTTATTTTAATTTTTTACTTATTAAATTTTTTAGATTATTTAAATATTTCTGATTTAAATTTTTTGAATATTTATTTTGTAAAAAAATTATTTCCTTTGTAGTATTTTCAATTAAAAAATTGATTAATGTTATTTTCTGTTATTAATAATTTTTTTAAATTGAATTTTAAAAAGAGTTTGGCTACGAGGGTTGAACATAATTTTCAATAGGGTGAAAGTAGTGTGTTTTGTTATGAGTTATAATAATTTGAATTAAGTTTTGAAAATTCTTTCCTTTCAAAACTTATAACCAAACAAATTTTCTTACTTCAGATGTCAAATCAAATTTTCAAAACTCAATTCAACATTCTGTTCAAAAATCATAACGAAACAAATTTTCTACACTCAAATTATAATTCCACAACTCAAATACTCAAAATACAACTCATACTCTCAAATCATATTTACAAAACTCTATCAAACGTAACCTTAATTTTTTAAAAAATATACCTTATTTAGATATATCCAAAAAATAAAAAATTTGTGAAAAAATATTTTAAAAAATTAATAAATACAAAAAAATACGAAAAATATAGAATTCTTGTATTTTTTATTTTTTATGTTTTTTTTTATATTTTTGGTATTTTGTGAATTTTAAAAAAAAAATTCACAAAAATTATATTTTTTATGTATATTTATGTTAAGTGTGTCAAAAAATTATAAAAACTACTAAAAATATTAAAAAATTCAATAAAAAAATGAAAAACAAGAAAGTAAAATTTTCTAAAAATTGTTTTTGAAAAACCAAAAACAAATAAAATGAATGATACAATCCTTAAAAGTAGAGATCTAAACGTGAGGAAAAATTTAAAAAGAAAAACAAAGAAATAATATCAAAATATCAATCAATGTGCCTTATATATCACATCAATATCACATCATCAGTGTGTTTGGTTTGAGTTTTTCAAGTTAAATTTTTTAAAAATTGAATTTTTTTGTTTTCATTTTTTTTGTTTTTAGTGAATATTTTCAAAATTTTAAACATTTTTTTTAGTTTTTTAAATGCACCTTATTTAGATATATCTAAAAAATAAAAAATTTATGAAAAAATATTTTTAAAAATTAATAAATACATAAAAATATAAAAAATATACCGAATTCTTGTATTTTTTTTTGTATTTTTGATATTTAGTGAATTTTTAAAAAAAACATTTCACAAATTTTTTACTTTTTAGGTATATTTATGTTAGATATGTGTAAAAAGTAAAAAAACTTACTTAAAATATTTTAAAAAATCAGTAAAACAAAAAAACACGAAAAATAAGAAAGTAAAATTTTCTGAAAAATATTTTTTAAAAAACCTAACCAAGCAAGGTGATTAGAATTTACAAATTAAAACTCTAAAATATATTTCGTTTTCTGAGGTACGTTGCGCATCATCTTAAAACACTCGCTTCCTATTGGTTCATATTGGGTTCGTTTGAATGATATTGTGTTAAAATCGTTAGTTATAGAATTACTAAATTATATTTATAAAAAATTTATTAAAAATAATTTTTGTATTTAAAAAATATTTAAAACAAATATAATTTTTTTTTTCAAATAATAGGTTGCAATTGAAAAAAAAAAATTCAAGAGGACTCTGCATATCTATACTATTATTAAAAATGAATAATTCACTAGTATCCAAACTTTGGTGACTTCTTCTTATATCACATGTTCTCATTTTCTTATTTAAAAATATATATATATATAATAAAATTAGATAGTTAACAAAAATAGGATTTGAATTTTAAACCTTTAAATTAATAAACAATACTTTTAACACTTATATATCATATCATATATAATAAAAATATGATTTGATTTGATTTGATTTTTATTTATTTTAATTGTACACATATTACATGTGTCAATAGCTAATCATATAATAATTTAACTATAATTTTATAAAATTTTGATACCATATACATACCCAATATAATACATATCACGTCAAATAGTATATAATAAATATAATATTAATTTTTGTTTTGTTATATATTATTTTTTGGGTTATAATATTATAATATTAATTGATATTATATACATATGCCTATTTTGAGAAGTGGGTTAAAAATCAATTTCTAACTTTTAATCTCACGAAAGAATCAAAAAATTATTTTTAACCATTTTCTCAAAATATCCCATACTCTGTTAACGTCTTTCACCATGGAGTGGTGAGCAAATCTTTTCCCTTGTGATATATATAAAAGAGAGCAGTCTTATAATACATATCACGTCAAATAGTATATAACAAGGGTTGATTTGGGGTGTCCTAAAAAAGTGTATTTTTTTGTCTTTTTATGAAAAGATGTGCAGAAAAATAGAGAGGTGATGTGATAGAAAAAAGATAAAAAGATGGATTATATAGGTTATGCCAAACCTAACCTAAATGTAATATTAATTGATACCATATAGAGCAGATCTTTTCCGTATAGTATAATGAAGCAGAGCAGTGGCCTGTGACTACAGATTATTTCTCAAAGTGTGAAAGAAAACTTTAGCCTCAAAAAGTAGCTGCTAGCCCATTGATTAAAAAAATAAATAAAAGCAATGGCTGCGACAGCCTACACTGTCACCAACACAGTGTAGGCTGAGCCTATGACTACCATCCCACAGCAGTTAAACAGAGCAGTCTCTTGAATCAAAAAAAAAAAACAAAAAAAAAAACAAAAAAAAAAACAAAAAGAGATCTTTTCCTTCTAGTATAATGAAACAGAGAGCAGATCAAAAAAAGAAAGATAGAGAGCAGCGACGGTGTTTGGGAACTGTTATTTTAGTCTCAAAGTGTAAAAAAAACTTTTAGCCTCAAAAAGTAGCTGGTTAGCCCATTGATTTAAAATAAAAATAAAAATAAAAAAATAAAAGCAGTGGCTGGGACAGCCTACACTGTCTCTGTAGGGTGAGCCTGTGACTACCATTCTACAGCAGTTAAATGACTATTTTGTTTCTGTAAATTAATTTTAAAAAAATAGGATTAGGAATAAATTTATCATTTTAAATATATTTTTTAATATAACAATTAATTCAAAAATTTAATTACGATTTGAGTGGAGAGTTGTGAAAGTAGTATGGAGTTTCGAGTTATATGTTTGGTTATGTGTTTTAAAAATAATTTCTTAATTGAGTTTTGTTTTATGTGTTTGGTTACGATTTGAGTGTAGAGTTATTTTTATATTTAAAATTTTTGAATATTTTAAATTATTTAAATTTTTACTATTTAAATTTTTTGAATATTTATTTTAATTTTTTACTTATTAAATTTTTTAGATTATTTAAATATTTATGATTTAAATTTCCTGAATATTTATTTTGAAAAAAAATTATTTCCTTTGTAGTATTTTCAATTAAAAAATTGATTAATGTTATTTTCTGTTATTAATAATTTTTTTTAATTGAATTTTAAAAAGAGTTTGGTTACGAGTGTTGAACATAATTTTTAATAGGGTGAAAGTAGTGTGTTTTGTTCTGAGTTATAATAATTTGAATTAAGTTTTGAAAATTCTTTCCTTTCAAAACATATAACCAAACAAATTTTCTTACTTCAGATGTCAAATCAAATTTTCAAAACTCAATTCAACATTCTGTTCAAAAATCATAACGAAACAAATTTCCTGCACTCAAATTATAATTCCACAACTCACAAACTCAAAATACAACTCATACTCTCAAATCATATTTACAAAACTCTATCAAACGTAACCTTAATTTTTTAAAAAATATACCTTATTTAGATATATCCAAAAAATAAAAAATTTGTGAAAAATATTTTAAAAAATTAATAAATACAAAAAAATACGAAAAATATAGAATTCTTGTATTTTTTATTTTTTATGTTTTTTTTTATATTTTTGGTATTTTGTGAATTTTTTTTATATTTTTTATGTATATTTATGTTAAGTGTGTCAAAAAATTATAAAAACTACTAAAAATATTAAAAAATTCAATAAAAAAATGAAAAACAAGAAAGTAAAATTTTCTAAAAATTGTTTTTGAAAAACCAAAAACAAATAAAGTGAATGATACCATCCTTAAAACTAGAGATCTAAACGAGAGGAAAATTTAAAAAGAAAAACAAAGAAATAATATCAAAATATCAATCAATGTGCCTTATATATCACATCAATATCACATCAGTGTGTTTGGTTTGAGTTTTGTAAATTAAATTTTTTCAAAATTGAATTTTTTTGTTTTCATGTTTTTTTGTTTTTAGTGAATATTTTTAAAATTTTAAACTTTTTTTTTTAGTTTTTTAAATGCACCTTATTTAGATAAATCTAAAAAATAAAAAAATTATGAAAAAATATTTTTAAAAATTAATAAATACATAAAAATATACTGAATTCTTATATTTTTTTGTATTTTTGGTATTTAGTGAATTTTTAAAAAAAAATTCACAAATTTTTTACTTTTTAGGTATATTTATGTTAGATATGTGTAAAAAGTAAAAAAACTTACTTAAAATATTTTAAAAAATCAGTAAAACAACAAAACACGAAAAATATGAAAGTAAAATTTTCTGAAAAATATTGTTTAAAAAACCTAACCAAGCAAGGTGATTAGAATTTACAAATTAAAACTCTAAAATATATTTCTTTTCTGAGGTACGTTGCGCATCATCTTAAAACACTCGCTTCCTATTGGTTCATATTGGGTTCGTTTGAATGATATTGTGTTAAAATCGTTAGTTATAGAATTATTAAATTATATTTATCAAAAATTATTAAAAATAATTTTTGTATTTAAAAAATATTTAAAACAAATATAATTTTTTTTTTCATATAATAGGTTGCAATTGAAAAAAAAAAATTCAAGAGGACTCTGCATATCTATACTATTATTAAAAATGAATAATTCACTAGTATCCAAACTTTGGTGACTTCTTCTTATATCACATGTTCTCATTTTCTTATTTAAAAAAAAAAATATATATATATATATAATAAAATTAGATAGTTAACAAAAATAAGATTTGAATTTTAAACCTTTAAATTAATAAACAATACTTTTAACACTTATATATCATATCATATATAATAAAAATATGATTTGATTTGATTTGATTTTTATTTATTTTAATTGTACACATATTACATGTGTCAATAGCTAATCATATAATAATTTAACTATAATTTTATAAAATTTTGACACCATATACATACCCAATATAATACATATCACGTCAAATAGTATATAATAAATATAATATTAATTTATTATAATATTAATTTTGTTTTGTTATATATTATTTTTTGGGTTATAATATTATAATATTAATTGATATTATATACATATGCCTATTTTGAGAAGTGGGTTAAAAATCAATTTCTAACTTTTAATCTCACGAAAGAATCAAAAAATTATTTTTAACCATTTTCTCAAAATATCCCATACTCTGTTAACGTCTTTCACCATGGAGTGGTGAGCAAATCTTTTCCCTTGTGATATATATAAAAGAGAGCAGTCTTATAATACATATCACGTCAAATAGTATATAACAAGGGTTGATTTGGGGTGTCCTAAAAAAGTGTATTTTTTGTCTTTTTATGAAAAGATGTGCAGAAAAATAGAGAGGTGATGTGATAGAAAAAAGATAAAAAGATGGATTCTATAGGTTATGCCAAACCTAACCTAAATGTAATATTAATTGATACCATATAGAGCAGATCTTTTCCGTATAGTATAATGAAGCAGAGCAGTGGCCTGTGACTACAGATTATTTCTCAAAGTGTGAAAGAAAACTTTAGCCTCAAAAAGTAGCTGCTAGCCCATTGATTAAAAAAATAAATAAAAGCAATGGCTGCGACAGCCTACACTGTCACCAACACAGTGTAGGCTGAGCCTATGACTACCATCCCACAGCAGTTAAACAGAGCAGTCTCTTGAATCAAAAAAAAAAAAAAAAAAAAACAGAAAGAGATCTTTTCCTTCTAGTATAATGAAACAGAGAGCAGATCAAAAAAAGAAAGACAGAGAGCAGCGGCGGTGTTTGCGAACTGTTATTTTAGTCTCAAAGTGTAAAAAAAAAACTTTTAGCCTCAAAAAGTAGCTGGTTAGCCCATTGATTTAAAATATAAAAAAAAATAATAATAAAAGCAGTGGCTGGGACAGCCTACACTGTCACTGTAGGGTGAGCCTGTGACTACCATTCTACAGCAGTTAAATGACTATTTTGTTTCTGTAAATTAATTTTAAAAAAATAGGATTAGGAATAAATTTATCATTTTAAATATATTTTTTAATATAACAATTAATTCAAAAATTTAATTACGATATGAGTGGAGAGTTGTGAAAGTAGTATAGAGTTTCGAGTTATATGTTTGGTTATGTGTTTTAAAAATAATTTCTTAATTGAGTTTTGTTTTATGTGTTTGGTTACGATTTGAATGTAGAGTTATTTTTAAATTTAAAATTTTTGAATATTTTAAATTATTTAAATTTTTACTATTTAAATTTTTTGAATATTTATTTTAATTTTTTACTTATTAAATTTTTTAGATTATTTAAATATTTATGATTTAAATTTTTTGAATATTTATTTTGAAAAAAAATTATTTCCTTTGTAGTATTTTCAATTAAAAAATTGATTAATGTTATTTTCTGTTATTAATAATTTTTTTTAATTGAATTTTAAAAAGAGTTTGGTTACGAGTGTTGAACATAATTTTCAATAGGGTGAAAGTAGTGTGTTTTGTTATGAGTTATAATAATTTGAATTAAGTTTTGAAAATTCTTTCCTTTCAAAACTTATAACCAAACAAATTTTCTTACTTTAGATGTCAAATCAAATTTTCAAAACTCAATTTAACATTCTGTTCAAAAATCATAACGAAACAAATTTTCTGCACTCAAATTATAATTCCACAACTCACAAACTCAAAATACAACTCATACTCTCAAATCATATTTACAAAACTCTATCAAACGTAACCTTAATTTTTAAAAAAATATACCTTATTTAGATATATCCAAAAAATAAAAAATTTGTAAAAAAATATTTTAAAAAATTAATAAATACAAAAAAATACGAAAAATATAGAATTCTTGTATTTTTTATTTTTTATGTTTTTTTTTTTTTATATTTTTGGTATTTTGTGAATTTTTTTAAAAAAAATTCACAAAAATTATTTTTTTTTATGTATATTTATGTTAAGTGTGTCAAAAAATTATAAAAACTACTAAAAATATTAAGAAATTCAATAAAAAAATCAAAAACAAGAAAGTAAAATTTTCTAAAAATTGTTTTTGAAAAACCAAAAACAAATAAAATGAATGATACAATCCTTAAAACTGGAGATATAAAAGAGAGGAAAAATTTAAAAAGAAAAACAAAGAAATAATATCAAAATATCAATCAATGTGCCTTATATATCACATCAATATCACATCAGTGTGTTTGGTTTGAGTTTTGCAAGTTAAATTTTTTAAAAATTGAATTTTTTTGTTTTCATGTTTTTTTGTTTTTAGTGAATATTTTTAAAATTTTAAACATTTTTTTAAGTTTTTTAAATGCACCTTATTTAGATATATCTAAAAAATAAAAAATTTATGAAAAAATATTTTTAAAAATTAATAAATACATAAAAATATAAAAAATATACTGAATTCTTGTATTTTTTTGTATTTTTGATATTTAGTGAATTTTTAAAAAAAAATTTCACAAATTTTTTACTGTTTAGGTATATTTATGTTAGATATGTGTAAAAAGTAAAAAAACTTACTTAAAATATTTTAAAAAATCAGTAAAACAAAAAAACACGAAAAATAAGAAAGTAAAATTTTCTGAAAAACATTTTTTTAAAAACCTAACCAAGCAAGGTGATTAGAATTTACAAATTAAAAATCTAAAATATATTTCGTTTTCTGAGGTACGTTGCGCATCATCTTCTCGCTTCCTATTGGTTCATATTGGGTTCGTTTGAATGATATTGTGTTAAAATCGTTAGTTATAGAATTATTAAATTATATTTATAAAAAATTTATTAAAAATAATTTTTGTATTTAAAAAATATTTAAAACAAAAATATTTTTTTTTTTCAAATAATAGGTTGCAATTGAAAAAAAAAATTTCAAGAGGACTCTGCATATCTATACTATTATTAAAAATGAATAATTCACTAGTATCCAAACTTTGGTGACTTCTTCTTATATCACATGTTCTCATTTTCTTATTTAAAAAAAAAATATATATATATATATATATAATAAAATTAGATAGTCAACAAAAATAAGATTTGAATTTTAAACCTTTAAATTAATAAACAATACTTTTAACACTTATATATCATATCATATATAATAAAAATTTGATTTGATTTGATTTTTATGTATTGTAATTGTACACATATTACATGTGTCAATAGCTAATCATATAATAATTTAACTATAATTTTATAAAATTTTGATACCATATACATACTCAATATAATACATATCACGTCAAATAGTATATAATAAATATAATATTAATTTTTGTTTTGTTATATATTATTTTTTGTGTTATAATATTATAATATTAATTGATATTATATACATATGCCTATTTTGAGAAGTGGGTTAAAAATCAATTTCTAACTTTTAATCTCACGAAAGAATCAAAAAATTATTTTTAACCATTTTCTCAAAATATCCCATACTCTGTTAACGTCTTTCACCATGGAGTGGTGAGCAAATCTTTTCCCTTGTGATATATATAAAAGAGAGCAGTCTTATAATACATATCACGTCAAATAGTATATAACAAGGGTTGATTTGGGGTGTCCTAAAAAAGTGTATTTTTTGTCTTTTTATGAAAAGATGTGTAGAAAAATAGAGAGGTGATGTGATAGAAAAAAGATAAAAAGATGGATTATATAGGTTATGCCAAACCTAACCTAAATGTAATATTAATTGATACCATATAGAGCAGATCTTTTCCTTATAGTATAATGAAGCAGAGCAGTGGCCTGTGACTACAGATTATTTCTCAAAGTGTGAAAGAAAACTTTAGCCTCAAAAAGTAGCTGCTAGCCCATCGATTAAAAAAATAAATAAAAGCAATGGCTGCGACAGCCTACACTGTCACCAACACAGTGTAGGCTGAGCCTATGACTTCCATCCCACAGCAGTTAAACAGAGCAGTCTCTTGAATATAAAAAAAAAAAAAAAAAAACAGAAAGAGGTCTTTTCCTTCTAGTATAATGAAACAGAGAGCAAATCAAAAAAAGAAAGACAGAGAGCAGCGGCGGTGTTTGGGAACTGTTATTTTAGTCTCAAAGTGTAAAAAAAACTTTTAGCCTCAAAAAGTAGCTGGTTAGCCCATTGATTTAAAATAAAAATAAAATAAATAAAATAAAAGCAGTGGCTGGGATAGCCTACACTGTCACTGTAAGGTGAGCCTGTGACTACCATTCTACAGCAGTTAAATGACTATTTTGTTTCTGTAAATTAATTTTGAAAAAATAGGATTAGGAATAAATTTATCATTGTAAATATATTTTTTAATATAAAAATTAATTCAAAAATTTAATTACGATTTGAGTGAAGAGTTGTGAAAGTAGTATGGTGTTTCGAGTTATATGTTTGGTTATGTGTTTTAAAAATAATTTCTTAATTGAGTTTTGTTTTATGTGTTTGGTTAGGATTTGAGTGTAGAGTTATTTTTAAATTTAAAATTTTTGAATATTTTAAATTATTTAAATTTTTACTATTTAAATTTTTTGAATATTTATTTTAATTTTTTACTTATTAAATTTTTTAGATTATTTAAATATTTATGATTTAAATTTTTTGAATATTTATTTTGAAAAAAAATTATTTCCTTTGTAGTATTTTCAATTAAAAAATTGATTAATGTTATTTTCTGTTATTAATAATTTTTTTTAATTGAATTTTAAAAAGAGTTTGGTTACGAGTGTTGAACATAATTTTCAATAGGGTGAAAGTTGTAACGCCCTCAAAATAATAACAATAATCCCAACAATAAAGACATGCTATGATAGATAAAGATTCATATCCTTCCATTTATCAGAGTTTCATTACAAAGAGTATTACATGTTAACAACAAAAGCAATTGCCCTAAGGCTTACAGCTTTCCAAGTTAACACTTGGTTACAAGAAAGTAGAGTGCTAACTCATTTACACATTAAGCCTTTGGCTTGAATTTACATGTAATACATCAAAAGGAAAGACAACCAAAAAGTCTATCCGCCACTAGCCTCCCAAGCTAAGTCCTTGGAGGTGGCATGCTACCTGTACCTGAAAATGATATTCCCATATAGGGTGAGCCACAGCCCAGTAGAAATATACTAAACCAGTTATGAATAATGACTAAAAGATTAACAGTTGATAGATGGTCAACACTTTTACATTCTTTCATAACATATTACAATTCCAAGACATGCAAGTCTATGTTTCCTTTCATTTCCATTTCCATTCCTTTTTCTTGTTAATTCATAACCTTGGCTCAGAACCTGGCCAAACATCTCACATGAGACAAACACTCATGCTAACACTTTTCACCTCATCAACGATAAACATAACAGTTATATCAATACTTCCAAAGACAAGCATGTACGCTCTGTCAATACATTTCTAGATAAGCACACAAGCTCTATCTACGGAGTTCATCCCCTATCTCCTCCCAACAACATCCGGCATAGAGGTCCATCCCCTATCTTCCCCTAAACCGTGGAGTACATCCCCTATCTCCTCCAACACAATACAATGCATATAAACAACAATTATACACATCACATATCAATACATAAAATCAATGTATTCTTTCCATCGTCATAATTCAATGACACAATTCTATTTCAATTCCTCATCTCTCACAATTAATTATCCAAATTAATTAATCAATGTAATTAGAACATTTTCCATAATTAACATTACAACCCTTA
The DNA here is from genome assembly GCA_036172215.1 of Camellia granthamiana. Taxonomy (NCBI): domain Eukaryota; kingdom Viridiplantae; phylum Streptophyta; class Magnoliopsida; order Ericales; family Theaceae; genus Camellia; species Camellia granthamiana. The sequence goes on from JAXFYN010000422.1 coordinate 26,730, forward strand.
GGTTCCACTTTCATCAATGTTTCAATATTAATTCCATGTTTCTATACCAAACATGCCTCTAGGTTTATTATAAACAAAACTCCCAACTTTTGTAAAATTACACAATGGCCCAAAGTTTCCCAAAATTACACAACAACTTCCAACATATCAAAATGCTAAAATTTAAAGACAAAACTCATAAAGAGGAGTAGGATATCCCTACCTCAAAGATTTAGCTCAAAAGGAGATGATGGCCAACACCCAACTTGCTCCAAAACCAAATTTGTTCCGATTAAAACGAAGCCCAAGTCACCCTCTATCTTTTTAACAAAGGCCTTAGGGTAGGAAATCACCCTAGGTAGATCAATTCTTAGAGAGAGTGCAAGTGTAGAGAGAGAAGCTCTCAAATCAAGGGTTTGGAGAAGATAAAGTTTTGAAAAAGTGAAGTTTAATTCGGCTGCTGCCTTGCTGATATAAACAGGCTCGCTCGAGCGAAGACTTGGTCGCTCGAGCGACCAGACACAAAAACTGACCTCGCTCGAGCGAAGATACGCTCGCTCGAGCCAAGTGTTCAAATCTTCCGATTTGCAACACGACGCTCGCTCGAGCGAAGAACCGCTCGCTCGAGCGAAGAACGAACCAGATCGCTCGAGCGAAGAAAAGCTCACTCGAGCCAAGAAATGCAACTTTCAGGTCTGGGTCAGACGCAATCGGTCGCTCGAGCGAAGCCATCCTGGCTCGAGCCACCAGACACAAAAACTACCCTCGCTCGAGCGACCAAACCCTCGCTCGAGCGACCAGCCAAAAATCTGGGCAGCAACACTTGGCTCCCAAGCACAACCAACCTGTAATGAACCTGCCCAACACATCCTATAACTCAAATACAAAGCAAGAAAGGATGTAAACAAGACAATACTCAACTACCAACATCCACGGACACATGTCCGGATCACTATACAACAAGGGGTAAACCCGGGACCGCTATAACCTCCCCCCCTTAAAGAATTTCGTCCCCGAAATTAAGAAGAAGTTTTTGAAAAGCAAGTTTTTCTCTCTTTTAAACAATATTATACCACAACATTCCACAATTCGACCCATTACCGGTCATTCCATCTCTTATCAAGAGGCATTCTACAATATGTACATTTCAACATGCATTTTCTTTCCATTTCAACCATCTCCAACATATATGGTTCACAATTCATATCATAAGCAATAATCATGATACAATTCCATTTCTATAATATAGCCAACATATGCAATATTATAATCAACTCCCATATCAAGGCAAGTTCTACAACATTTACACTAACCAAAACATGCACCATGTTTTACAACTTAAGACATTTCTAATGCTCTTAAAGTTCATTACAATTACATAATTGCAATACTTGATTACACATCAACAAACAAGTCCGGATATTTCTCGCGGACTCCCAACTCACGTTCCCAAGTGGCCTCCTCCACTCCGTGATGTTTCCACAAAACCTTAACCAAAGGGATGGTCTTGCCACGCAGGACTTGATCCCGCCTATCCAAGACCCGAACCGGTCTCTCCTCATACGAGGCATCCTCATCTACCTCTAAGTCGGTCCAATCCAACACATGTGATGGATCCGGCTCATACTTCCAAAGCATACTCACATGAAACACGTCATGAACTCCGGTCAACTGTGGCGGCAAAGCTAAACGATAAGCAACCTCGCCAATCCTCTCGAGGATCTCAAAAGGACCAATAAACCGAGGGGATAACTTCCCACTCTTCCCAAACCTCATCAAACCCCGTCTAGGTGATATCTTCAGAAAGACATGATCACCCATCTCAAACGCCAATGGTCTCCTCCTACGGTCAGCATAAGATTTCTGACGACTCTGGGCTGTAACAAGCCTCCTACGGATAAGCTCAACTTTCTCCGTCGTCTCCCTAACCAACTCCGGACCCAACAAAGGTGTATCATCCACCTCGGCCCAACAAACTGGAGACCTACAAGGTCGGCCATACAAGGCCTCAAACGGTGCCATACCGATACTAGACTGAAAACTGTTGTTGTAGGCAAACTCTACCAATGGTAAGTGCCTCTCCCACGTCCCACTGAAATCAAGGACACAACCCCGAAGCATATCCTCGAGGATCTGAATAGTACGCTCGGACTGCCCGTCAGTCTGAGGATGATAAGCTGTACTAAAGGTCAACTTAGTACCCAAAGCACTCTGCAAACCCTGCCACAACCTAGCAGTAAAATGAGGATCTCTATCTGAGACGATCGTCACTGGGACCCCGTGCAACCTCACTATGTCCCGAATATACAAGTCGGCAAGATGATCTACCGAATCTCTCACGCGCATAGGAATGAAGAGCGCCGACTTAGTCAACCGGTCTACAACCACCCAAATAGCATCACTACCCCGCTGAGTCCTCGGAAGACCTACAACAAAGTCCATAGTGACATGCTCCCACTTCCACTCGGCAATAGGCAAGGGTTGTAACAAACCCGTTGGCCTCTGATGCTCGGCCTTCACTTGCTGACAAGTAAGGCACTTAGACATGAAAACTGCCACATCTCTCTTCATACCCCGCCACCAAAACTGGCGACCCAAATCCCGATACATCTTAGTACCTCCCGGATGCACCGCGAGGCGCGAATGGTGAAACTCTCGGAGTACTTCCTCTCGGCAAGACTCCGGTACAAGCAAACGGTCTCGGTATCTCACGCTCAGGTCGGGATACACCGTCAAACCCTTCTCAACCTTCCCACTGGAGATCTTCTCTCGGAGGGATTCTACCTCAAGGTCACCTCTCTGTGCCTCTAACACTCTAGTCACAAGTGTAGGCTGCGCAACGACAGAAAACAAGGCCGCAGCCTCAACGGATTCGCCCAGAAGCAAATCAAACTCTCCAATTGCCCCCAACATCTTCCACTCCCAGATGGCTATACAAGCTACATCACTAACGGATTTCCTGCTAAGGGCATCGGCCACAACATTGGCCTTCCCCGGGTGATAATGCAACTCGAAGTCATAATCCTCAATAAACTCCATCCACCTCCTCTGCCTCAAATTCAAGTCTTTCTATGAAAACAGATATTTCAGACTCTTATGATCCGAGAACACCTCTAATCTCTCACCATAAAGGTAGTGCCTCCAGATTTTCAAGGCAAAGATTACAGCTGCTAACTCTAGGTCATGCGTAGGGTAATTCTTTTCGTGAATTTTCAACTGACGTGAGCCATAAGCTACCACTTTCCCCTCTTGCATCAACACACAACCCAAACCCTCTCATGAGGCATCACAATAGACTGCATAACCCAACCCTCTCTCCGGAATAATCAAGACCGGAGCGGTGGTCAGTCTAACTTTCAACTCCTGAAACGACTTTTCACAAGTCTCACTCCATACAAAGTTGACTCCCCTCCGAGTCAATCTAGTCAACGGTGAAGCTAACCTGGAGAAGTCCTTCACAAACCGACGGTAATACCCAGCTAATCCCAGAAAACTGCGAATCTCAAACACACTCTTAGGCTGTGCCCAATCTTGCACTACCTCGGTCTTAGATGTATCAACGGACACCCCTTCCCCAGAAACCACATGGCCTAAGAACTTGACTTCTCCTAGCCAGAACTCACACTTCCCAAACTTGGCATACAGCCTATGGGCTCTAAGCAATTCAAGCACCACTCTCAAGTGTTCCTCGTGCTCTTCCTCTGAAGGTGAATAGATAAGAATGTCGTCCACGAAAACGACTACAAAACGATCCAAGAATTCCCGGAAGATCCGGTTCATCAAGTCCATAAAGACTGCCGGTGCGTTGGTAAGCCCAAATGGCATTACCAGAAACTCATAATGGCCATACCGCGTACGGAATGCTGTCTTCGGAATATCCTCCTCCCTGACCCTCAACTGGTGGTAACCCGATCTCAAGTCTATCTTAGAGAAACAACGGGAACCCTTCAACTGGTCAAACAAATCATCTATACGGGGCATAGGGTACTTATTCTTAACCGTAGCCCGATTCAACTTTCGATAGTCAATACACAATCTCAACGCACCATCTTTCTTTTTAGCAAAGAGTGCCGGTGCTCCCCACGGTGAAACACTAGGGCGAACAAAGCCCTTATCTAGCAATTCCTGGAGCTGAACTTTCAACTCAACCAACTCTACTGGAGCAAAACGGTAAGGTGCCATAGAAATCGGCGCCGTGCCGGGCACTAAATCAATAGAGAACTCAATCTCTCGGTGAGGTGGCAAATCAACAAGGTCCTCGGGAAAGACATCCGAGTACTCACAAACTACCCTCGGCAACACAATCTGGGTCTCATCACACTCACCACTCTCAAAGCTAGCAAGTAGACCACTAAGCTCATGCCGCCCTCGCGGACCATACCCCGGTGGCACAATACTACCAACCCGATCTCCCAAGAAATGGAAACACTCCCCGCTCACGGTACAACAAGTAACCCGCTGGCGGTAGCAATCAATAACAGCTCGGTATGACGATAACCAGTCCATACCCAAAATAACATCAAAGCCCTTCATGGGCATAACTACAAAAGGAAACGGGAGCCTATGATCGTCAACCTCTATGTCACAACCTCTACATCCGTGTTTCAAAACCAACTCACCCCCAATAGGTGACACTACACAAATAGGAGATGCCAACAGTGCTAACTCCAATTCCAACACAGATGCAAATGCAGCAGATACAAAAGAATGAGACGCACCCGTATCAATCAACACACTAGCAACCGAATTGCAAAACAGAAAGGTACCTCTCACTACTGATGGAGCCGGTACTAGGTCCTGCGCGGTAACAGCATACACGCGCCCTGTAGGCCCCTGATCCACCTGCTCACCTCTCGGAGCATAGGACTGCTGCACTGACTGGGACGACGAAGCCCCCAGATTGGCCCTCGAGGCCTGCACAGACTGAGCTCGCTGAAATCCATGCATCTGTCTAGAACCAGACGCTCCTGAAGTGGCACTCAACCGCGGGCAAAACCTTTTCATGTGCCTAGGCTGTCCACACTGATAACACGACATGGGCTGCCCCCTGCCCAAACTCTGACTCTGCGGTCTAGCTGACGAAGAAGCAGCTCTCTGACCCCCACCATTCTGCGGGCAAACAGAAGCCTTGTGACCCGGCTGGCCACACTTGAAACAGGTGAACTCTCCCTGATTGCCCCTCCCGGAGCCTGCACTCAGTACTGGGAAAGTCGACCTGGCCAAACCACCCTGGGACGGCTGAGGGTTATAGCCCCTCTGCCTCCTGCCATCACCCTGTCCCTCTTGGCCCCTCTTGGAGCCTCCATGTTTCTCCTCCTCTCCCTCCTGCATCATCAGCTCCATATGAGCTGCAGCATCCACCAAATACCTGTACTCTCGGATGTAAGGTCCACCAACTTTCAACTTGAGGTCCCACCTCAATTTCCGCTCAAACTCGTAGCAACGGCGCTCCTCTGTCGCCACAAGTTCAGGTGCAAACCTGGACAAGCTAGTAAATGTAGCCTCAAACTCGGCCATAGACAAACCTTCCTGCTTAAGCCGGCTAAACTGATCCCTCAGCTTCTCTCTAGCCACTGCGGATAAAAACCTCTCCTGGAAAGCATTCACAAACGCCTCCCAAGTACCACCCACACGAACTTTCTCATACTTCCACCATTGACCCGCATCTCCCTTCAGCTGGAAGGATGCCAAGGTCACTTTCAGTGCTCCGTCCTCGATGCCAAGTATCTCGAACGTCTTACTCATTTGTTCTAGCCACTCGTCTGCCTTCAGTGGCTCCTTAGGATCCCCAACAAACTCCTCCGGATTTGACCGGAAGAACTCCCTCTTGAAGAAAGAAGGCCCTGCCTCAGCTGCCTGATTCCCTGCTCTGAGAATACCCAAAGCTCCTGCTATTTCCCGGGCCAAGGCACTCATTGCCTGCTGACCCGCTGGCTCGGCCACATTGGCCTGACCAACTCCCTCCTGAACAGCCGGAATCTCATCCGGTAAAGGCACTTCCTGCCTCCTAGGCCTACCACGCCTACCACCTCTTGCTCGTCCTGACATCCTAATAAAGGTAACACAGAACGTTAGCACATTCATAAACGTGCCAAAACTAAACACTCCCGTCCTAGTGCATGGACAACTGTAATTCATTCCACGTAAGCACATAAACACATAAGCACTTACGAATTTCATTTCCGGATAATGGTAGTCCCAAGGCGTTACTAGAGTACCGGTTAGAAACAGCATTGATCAAGTGCCTTTCCAACAAGACTCCCAGAAACCCAAAGATCCAATCAACATCCTAGAAACTAAATCCCATACCCAAATAATCACATAAGCATGTTATCATATAAGCATGACAGTACACTTAAGTCTCTATTAAGCGAGACAAACCCATTGTGATCCTAATCACTTCCCACGTACCCAAAGTATTCGAACCCGGTACGCTCTGATACCAAGTTGTAACGCCCTCAAAATAATAACAATAATCCCAACAATAAAGACATGCTATGATATATAAAGATTCATATCCTTCCATTTATCAGAGTTTCATTACAAAGAGTATTACATGTTAACAACAAAAGCAATTGCCCTAAGGGCTTACAGCTTTCCAAGTTAACACTTGGTTACAAGAAAGTAGAGTGCTAACTCATTTACACATTAAGCCCTTGGCTTGAATTTACATGTAATACATCAAAAGGAAAGACAACCAAAAAGTCTATCCGCCACTAGCCTCCCAAGCTAAGTCCTTGGAGGTGGCATGCTACCTGTACCTGAAAATGATGTTCCCATATAGGGTGAGCCACAGCCCAGTAGAAATATACTAAACCAGTTATGAATAATGACTAAAAGATTAACAGTTGATAGATGGTCAACACTTTTACATTCTTTCATAACATATTACAATTCCAAGACATGCAAGTCTATGTTTCCTTTCATTTCCATTTCCATTCCTTTTTCTTGTTAATTCATAACCTTGGCTCAGAACCTAGCCAAACATCTCACATGAGACAAACACTCATGCTAACACTTTTCACCTCATCAACGATAAACATAACAGTTATATCAATACTTCCAAAGACAAGCATATACGCTCTGTCAATACATTTCTAGATAAGCACACAAGCTCTATCTACGGAGTTCATCCCCTATCTCCTCCCAACAACATCCGGCTTAGAGGTCCATCCCCTATCTTCCCCTAAACCGTGGAGTACATCCACTATCTCCTCCAACACAACACAATGCATATAAACAACAATTATACACATCACATATCAATACATAAAATCAATGTATTCTTTCCATCGTCATAATTCAATGACACAATTCTATTTCAATTCCTCATCTCTCACAATTAATTATCCAAATTAATTAATCAATGTAATTAGAACATTTTCCATAATTAACATTACAACCCTTAGGTTCCACTTTCATCAATGTTTCAACATTAATTCCATGTTTCTATACCAAACATGCCTCTAGGTTTATTATAAACAAAACCTCCAACTTTTGTAAAATTACACAATGGCCCAAAGTTTCCCAAAATTACACAACAACTTCCAACATATCAAAATGCTAAAATTTAAAGACAAAACTCATAAAGAGGAGTAGGATATCCCTACCTCAAAGATTTAGCTCAAAAGGAGATGATGGCCAACACCCAACTTGCTCCAAAACCAAATTTGTTCCGATTAAAACGAAGCCCAAGTCACCCTCTATCTTTTTAACAAAGGCCTTAGGGTAGGAAATCACCCTAGGTAGATCAATTCTTAGAGAGAGTGCAAGTGTAGAGAGAGAAGCTCTCAAATCAAGGGTTTGGAGAAGATAAAGTTTTGAAAAAGTGAAGTTCAATTCGGCTGCTGCCTTGCTGATATAAACAGGCTCGCTCGAGCGAAGACTTGGTCGCTTGAGCGACTAGACACAAAAACTGACCTCGCTCGAGCGAAGATACGCTCGCTCGAGCCAACAGTTCAAATCTTCCAATTTGCAACACGACGCTCGCTCGAGCGAAGAACTGCTCGCTCGAGCGAAGAACGAACCAGATCGCTCGAGCGAAGAAAAGCTCACTCGAGCCAAGAAATGCAACTTTCAGGTCTGGGTCAGACGCAATCGGTCGCTCAAGCGAAGCCATCCTGGCTCAAGCCACCAGACACAAAAACTACCCTCGCTCGAGCGACCAAACCCTCGCTCGAGCGACCAGCCAAAAATCTGGGCAGCAACACTTGGCTCCCAAGCGCAACCAACCTGTAACGAACCTGCCCAACACATCCTACAACTCAAATACAAAGCAAGAAAGGATGTAAACAAGACAATACTCAACTACCAACATCCACGGACACATGTCCGGATCACTATACAACAAGGGGTAAACTCGGGACCGCTATAAAAGTAGTGTGTTTTGTTATGAGTTATAATAATTTGAATTAAGTTTTGAAAATTCTTTCCTTTCAAAACTTATAACCAAACAAATTTTCTTACTTTAGATGTCAAATCAAATTTTCAAAACTCAATTCAACATTCTATTCAAAAATCATAACGAAACAAATTTTCTACACTTAAATCATAATTCCACAACTCACAAACTCAAAATACAACTCATACTCTCAAATCATATTTACAAAACTCTATCAAACGTAACCCTAATTTTTTTAAAAATATACCTTATTTAGATATATCCAAAAAATAAAAAATTTGTGAAAAAATATTTTAAAAAATTAATAAATACAAAAAATACGACAAATATAGAATTCTTGTATTTTTTATTTTTATGTTATTTTTTTTTATATTTTTGGCATTTTGTGAATTTTTTTAAAAAAAAATTCACAAAAATTATATTTTTTATGTATATTTATGTTAAGTGTGTCAAAAAATTATAAAAACTACTAAAAATATTAAAAAATTCAATAAAAAAATGAAAAACAAGAAAGTAAAATTTTCTAAAAATTGTTTTTGAAAAACCAAAAACAAATAAAGTGAATGACACAATCCTTAAAACTAGAGATCTAAACGAGAGGAAAAATTTAAAAAGAAAAACAAAGAAATAATATCAAAATATCAATCAATGTGCCTTATATATCTCATCAATATCACATCAGTGTGTTTGGTTTGAGTTTTGTAAATTAAATTTTTTAAAAATTGAATTTTTTTGTTTTTAGTGAATATTTTTAAAATTTTAAACATTTTTTTTAGTTTTTTAAATGCACCTTATTTAGATATATCTGAAAAATAAAAAATTTATGAAAAAATATTTTTAAAAATTAATAAATACATAAAAATATACTGAATTCTTGTATTTTTTTGTATTTTTGGTATTTAGTGAATTTTTAAAAAAAAATTTCACAAATTTTTTACTTTTTAGGTATATTTATGTTAGATATGTGTAAAAAGTAAAAAAACTTACTTAAAATATTTTAAAAAATCAGTAAAACAAAAAAACACGAAAAATAAGAAAGTAAAATTTTCTGAAAAATATTTTTTAAAAAACCTAACCAAGCAAGGTGATTAGAATTTACAAATTAAAACTCTAAAATATATTTCGTTTTCTGAGGTACGTTGCGCATCATCTTAAACACTCGCTTCCTATTGGTTCATATTGGGTTCGTTTGAATGATATTGTGTTAAAATCGTTAGTTATAGAATTATTAAATTATATTTATAAAAAATTTATGAAAAATAATTTTTGTATTTAAAAAATATTTAAAACAAATATAATTTTTTTTTTCAAATAATAGGTTGCAATTGAAAAAAAAAATTTCAAGAGGACTCTGCATATCTATACTATTATTAAAAATGAATAATTCACTAGTATCCAAACTTTGGTGACTTCTTCTTATATCACATGTTCTCATTTTCTTATTTAAATATATATATATATATATAAAATAAAATTAGATAGTTAACAAAAATAAGATTTGAATTTTAAACCTTTAAATTAATAAACAATACTTTTAACACTTATATATCATATCATATATAATAAAAATTTGATTTGATTTGATTTTTATTTATTTTAATTGTACACATATTACATGTGTCAATAGCTAATCATATAATAATTTAACTATAATTTTATAAAATTTTGATACCATATACATACTCAATATAATACATATCACGTCAAATAGTATATAATAAATATAATATTAATTTATTATAATATTAATTTTTGTTTTGTTATATATTATTTTTTGGGTTATAATATTATAATATTAATTGATATTATATACATATGCCTATTTTGAGAAGTGGGTTAAAAATCAATTTCTAACTTTTAATCTCACGAAAGAATCAAAAAATTATTTTTAACCATTTTCTCAAAATATCCCATTCTCTGTTAACGTCTTTCACCATGGAGTGGTGAGCAAATCTTTTCCCTTGTGATATATATAAAAGAGAGCAGTCTTATAATACATATCACGTCAAATAGTATATAATAAGGGTTGATTTGGGGTGTCCTAAAAAAGTGTATTTTTTTGTCTTTTTATGAAAAGATGTGCAAAAAAATAGAGAGTTGATGTGATAGAAAAAAGATAAAAAGATGGATTCTATAGGTTATGCCAAACCTAACCTAAATGTAATATTAATTGATACCATATAGAGCAGATCTTTTCCTTATAGTATAATGAAGCAGAGCAGTGGCCTGTGACTACAGATTATTTCTCAAAGTGTGAAAGAAAACTTTAGCCTCAAAAAGCAGCTGCTAGCCCATTGATTAAAAAAATAAATAAAAGCAATGGCTGCGACAGCCTACACTGTCACCAACACAGTGTAGGCTGAGCCTATGACTACCATCCCACAGCAGTTAAACAGAGCAGTCTCTTGAATCAAAAAAAAAAAAAAAACAGAAAGAGATCTGTTCCTTCTAGTATAATGATACAGAGAGCAGATCAAAAAAAGAAAGACAGAGAGCAGCAGCGGTGTTTGGGAACTGTTATTTTAGTCTCAAAGTGTAAAAAAAACTTTTAGCCTCAAAAAGTAGCTGGTTAGCCCATTGATTTAAAATAAAAAAAATAAAATAAATAAAAGCAGTGGCTGGGACAGCCTACACTGTCACTGTAGGGTGAGCCTGTGACTACCATTCTACAGCAGTTAAATGACTATTTTGTTTCTGTAAATTAATTTTAAAAAAATAGGATTAGGAATAAATTTATCATTTTAAATATATTTTTTAATATAAAAATTAATTCAAAAATTTAATTACGATTTGAGTGGAGAGTTGTGAAAGTAGTATAGAGTTTCGAGTTATATGTTTGGTTATGTGTTTTAAAAATAATTTCTTAATTGAGTTTTGTTTTATGTGTTTGATTACGATTTGAGTGTAGAGTTATTTTTAAATTTAAAATTTTTGAATATTTTAAATTATTTAAATTTTTACTATTTAAATTTTTTGAATATTTATTTTAATTTTTTACTTATTAAATTTTTTAGATTATTTAAATATTTATGATTTAAATTTTTTGAATATTTATTTTGAAAAAAAATTATTTCCTTTGTAGTATTTTCAATTGGAAAATTGATTAATGTTATTTTCTGTTATTAATAAATTTTTTTAATTGAATTTTAAAAAGAGTTTGGTTACGAGTGTTGAACATAATTTTTAATAGGGTGAAAGTAGTGTGTTTTGTTATGAGTTATAATAATTTGAATTAAGTTTTGAAAATTCTTTCCTTTCAAAACTTATAATCAAACAAATTTTCTTACTTTAGATGTCAAATCAAATTTTCAAAACTCAATTCAACATTCTATTCAAAAATCATAACGAAACAAATTTTCTACAGTCAAATCATAATTCCACAACTCACAAACTCAAAATACAACTCATACTCTCAAATCATATTTACAAAACTCTATCAAACGTAACCTTAATTTTTTAAAAAATATACCTTATTTAGATATATCCAAAAAATAAAAAATTTGTGAAAAAATATTTTAAAAAATTAATAAATACAAAAAAATACGAAAAATATAGAATTCTTGTATTTTTTATTTTTTATGTTTTTTTTTATATTTTTGGTATTTTGTGAATTTTTTTTAAAAAAAATTCACAAAAATTATATTTTTTATGTATATTTATGTTAAGTGTGTCAAAAAATTATAAAAACTACTAAAAATATTAAAAAATTCAATAAAAAAATGAAAAACAAGAAAGTAAAATTTTCTAAAAATTGTTTTTGAAAAACCAAAAACAAATAAATTGAATGACACAATCCTTAAAACTAGAGATCTAAACGAAGGAAAAATTTAAAAAGAAAAACAAAGAAATAATATCAAAATATCAATCAATGTGCCTTATATATCACATCAATATCACATCAGTGTGTTTGGTTTGAGTTTTGTAAAGTAAATTTTTTAAAAATTGAATTTTTTTGTTTTGATGTTTTTTTGTTTTTAGTGAATATTTTTAAAATTTTGAACATTTTTTTTAGTTTTTTAAATGCACCTTATTTTGATATATCTAAAAAATAAAAAATTTATGAAAAAATATTTTTAAAAATTAATAAATACATAAAAATATAATGAATTCTTGTATTTTTTTGTATTTTTGGTATTTAGTGAATTTTTAAAAAAAAATTTCACAAATTTTTTACTTTTTAGGTATATTTATGTTAGATATGTGTAAAAAGTAAAAAAACTTACTTAAAATATTTTAAAAAATCAGTAAAACAAAAAAACACGAAAAATAAGAAAGTTGAAAAATATTTTTTAAAAAACCTAACCAAGCAAGGTGATTAGAATTTACAAATTAAAACTCTAAAATATATTTCGTTTTCTGAGGTACGTTGCGCATCATCTAAACACTCGCTTCCTGTTGGTTCGTATTGGGTTCGTTTGAATGATATTGTGTTAAAATCGTTAGTTATAGAATTATTAAATTATATTTATAAAAAATTTATTAAAAATAATTTTTGTATTTAAAAAATATTTAAAACAAATATAATTTTTTTTTTCAAATAATAGGTTGCAATTGAAAAAAAAAATTTCAAGAGGACTCTGCATATCTATACTATTATTAAAAATGAATAATTCACTAGTATCCAAACTTTGGTGACTTCTTCTTATATCACATGTTCTCATTTTCTTATTTAAATATATATATATATATATATAAAATAAAATTAGATAGTTAACAAAAATAAGATTTGAATTTTAAACCTTTAAATTAATAAACAATACTTTTAACACTTATATATCATATCATATATAATAAAAATTTGATTTGATTTGATTTTTATTTATTTTAATTGTACACATATTACATGTGTCAATAGCTAATCATATAATAATTTAACTATAATTTTATAAAATTTTGATACCATATACATACTCAATATAATACATATCACGTCAAATAGTATATAATAAATATAATATTAATTTATTATAATATTAATTTTTGTTTTGTTATATATTATTTTTTGGGTTATAATATTATAATATTAATTGATATTATATACATATGCCTATTTTGAGAAGTGGGTTAAAAATCAATTTCTAACTTTTAATCTCACGAAAGAATCAAAAAATTATTTTTAACCATTTTCTCAAAATATCCCATACTCTGTTAACGTCTTTCACCATGGAGTGGTGAGCAAATCTTTTCCCTTGTGATATATATAAAAGGGAGTTTTTCTAAGTGTGCAATTGCACACCATGTGCCACTTACACAAAAAGTGTAAGTGTAAGGTGTAAGTGTAAGTATAAGGTGTAAGTGTAAGGTGTAAGGTGTAAGTGGGTTGCATATGGTGTGCAACCTCAAAAAAGGTGTAAGTGTAATGTTTAATTTTTCACAAAAGGTGTAAGTGTAAGGTGTTAGTGTAAGGTGTAAGGTGTAAGGTGTAAGTTGCACACCATAACCAAACCCATATAAAAAGAGCAGTCTTATAATACATATCACGTCAAATAGTATATAATAAAGGTTGATTTGGGGTGTCCTAAAAAAGTGTATTTTTTGTCTTTTTATGAAAAGATATGCAGAAAAATAGAGAGGTGATGTGATAGAAAAAAGATAAAAAGATGGATTATATAGGTTATGCCAAACCTAACCTAAATGTAATATTAATTGATACCATATAGAGCAGATCTTTTCCTTATAGTATAATGAAGCAGAGCAGTGGCCTGTGACTACAGATTATTTCTCAAAGTGTGAAAGAAAACTTTAGTCTCAAAAAGTAGCTGCTAGCCCATTGATTAAAAAAATAAATAAAAGCAATGGCTGCGACAGCCTACACTGTCATCAACACAGTGTAGGCTGAGCCTATGACTACCATCCCACATCAGTTAAACAGAGCAGTCTCTTGAATCAAAAAAAAAAAAAAAAAACAGAAAGAGATATTTTCCTTCTAGTATAATGAAACAGAGAGCAGATCAAAAAAAGAAAGACAGAGAGCAGCGGCGGTGTTTGGGAACTGTTATTTTAGTCTCAAAGTGTAAAAAAAAACTTTTAGCCTCAAAAAGTAGCTGGTTAGCCCATTGATTTAAAATAAAAAAAATAAAAATAAATAAAAGCAGTGGCTGGGACAGCCTACACTGTCACTGTAGGGTGAGCCTGTGACTACCATTCTACAGCAGTTAAATGACTATTTTGTTTCTGTAAATTAATTTTAAAAAAATAGGATTAGGAATAAATTTATCATTTTAAATATATTTTTTAATATAACAATTAATTGAAAAATTTAGGGTTGGTTTGGGATGTTCTAAAAAACTGTATTTTTTGACTTATTGGCTTATATGGGTTGGGTTTGATGTGATGTGTTAGAGCGGTGATATGATTTAAATAAGATGATGCGACTTAAATAGGATAGTGACTTTTTGACTTTTTGTATTATTCAGTTTATGCCAAACCAACCCTTAATCTAACTTTTAAAACACAAAAATTAAAGTAGTCAATTTTTTTTTTTTTAAATAATCACTTTCTGAACACTCATATTGTCTGTGAGACTCTCTTTATATAAATATATATAGATATTTGCTGCCCTCCAAACTCCGCATCTTCTGAGTCGTCTATCCAGTCAATCTTCAAACAACGTTCCACGTGACCCCTCTTGGGAACAGCTATAGTACGCAAATCTGATTTTGAGGTACCATATGTGAAATTAATTATTAGCCATTAGATGTCCTCTTTCAATCTGAGCCACCCATTCAAAACCTTTATAACCGACTATAGTCTGTAAAAAATCAAACGTAATTAATTTGAAAACTACGGTCACTACACGTGGTAATTATAATGCTTCTACTTTTTATTTAAGTAAAGGTAAGTTAATTTATGTAATAATACTAAGTTTTGGAAGGAAAAAAACAGTGGTGATTAATTGATTTTTTTTTTAATTATTTGATTCATATAAGATATTATAATGAACTCTAATGAATTATAATCATAATAACGAAAATTAAATACAAAGTTCAATTAATGCACGGAGAATAAGAAGAAATTCAAACTACTTATTTCCTATTGAGGTGTAGGAATTTTGACCAATCAAACTATCGCTATTTATTTGAATTACTGATCTCGCAAGGTGCGTCTAATTAATTGAAAAAATCAACCATTACGCTTTCAATTATATAGCACCTTATTCCAAATTAACTTCAATTTAATCAAATTAATTTCAAAATAATTATTTTATTATTTTAATTAAATCAAACAATAAAAGTTAATTGTCTAGCCATTATAATTAAATCAACGGGTATACTAATAAATTTTATATCCATGACTCATGAATCATTTAATTCTATAAATATTTTTATAGACTTATAAGATTAAAATCTTTCAAATGAAACATACCCACATTTGGAAACATAATAAGACAATAAAACTAAATCAATTGAACCAAATTCATGAGACTTTTTTTTGATATATGATTTTACTTGTCATTCATTTTTGTTTTATTGAACCAAATCAACCATTTGTCTACTAAATATGATTTTACTTGTCATTCAAAAAAAAATTTGGTGCAAAAAATAGATATGTAAATAGGTTACTCCATATACTTGTCAAAGAATAATGCCTCTTAACACTCCACAACACATCTATAAGAGTATAAGAAAATTAATTAGATGAGACATGCAACACATCAAACTTGACTCATCACATAAACAACAATTAGACTCTACTCACTACTTTATCAAACTTGACTCATTACTTAAATAATACTTACTTAATGGGACTCTATTTACTATTTTAGGCTCATTTTGGCAACATTGGTAAAAAGTCAGTTTTTTGACTTTTTAGTTTTTTTAACAAAAAAAAAAAAACTTTTTACCAACTTTTCAAAGCACTTTTTAGTAGACTTGATTAATCAATCATTTAAACTAAACTTAAGACTGCACTTACTATTTCATCAAACTTGATTTTTTTTTTTTCTTACCACTTAAATCTCATAATTTTTCTTTTAACTCGGTGAAATGTTGCTCCAACAAAACATTAAAATTTATAAAATCAAAATAGCATGGAAAGTTAAAGTAAAAAAAGAGATAGAGACTATAGAGACGTTAGATTCTTACCTAAGGAATTCTAAAATAACAACAATCTTATCTTCAAATCTTCAAATATTCAAAATTTTTAAAAATAGACATAAAATTTTGTTCATGAAATCCTCAAATAAATTTTAAATTTTCCTATATTTTATTAATTATATTTCTTTATTAATTGCATTTATTATTTTCAAGTATGGTAAATGAAAAGGAAAATATGTTTTATTTTGTGCCGTTAAGTAGATAAATAAAAAATAATAATATTTCATAAAATGTAATAAATTATAATAAAATATATAAAATTCACATTTATTTTGCATATTTTTTTCTTAAATTCTATTTTATAAATTTTATATTTACTTTAGAGGTTTTGAAAATGTATTATAACTTAATTTTTTAAATTTATCTATTACCTGAATAACATAGCAGGTTAAGTGTATTTTATTAATAATTTAGTAATAAGTATAGTTATTAAAAATAGTATGTATAACCATATCAAATAGTAAGTTTACTTAGTTATTACGGTAAGTTGAAAATCAATTTTTAGTTTCAAAATTATTGAAAGCTATCTTATTTTTTACGAAACTATCTTAGGGGTGGTTTGGGATGATCTAAATAAGTGTATTTTTTGATTTTTTATGAAATATGGGTTGGGTATGAGTTGGGTTTGAAGTGATGTGTTAGACAGGTGATGTGACTTAAATAAGATGAAATGACTCAAATAGGATAATAACTTTTGACTTTTTAACTTTTTTAGATTATGCCAAATAAGACCTTAATTTTTTAACCCGATTTTAATTATTACCGTTAGATTTATTTTACTTTAAAATCTAGTAGTCCAAATTTATATGTATAGTACATAAAAATCACCTTAATATATCATAGAAAACTCCCTTCACTGTGTCGATATCTTCTTCTTCATAAAGTCTGTTCACGTCTAGATTTTTCTATGATACATGAAAGTGGTTTTCATGTACCATACATAAATAAATTTGGACCATTAGATCTAAAAGTAAAATAAATCTAACCATTGATTGGTAATAATTAAAATCAGGTTAAGAAATCTAGGTAGTTTCGTAAAAAAACAAGGTAGTTTTTAATGGTTTTGAAACCAAAAAGTGGCTTTCAACTTACCACAATAACTAAATACACTTACTATTTGATATGATTAAACTTACTATTTTTAATAACTATACTTACCACTCAATTATTAATAAAATACACTTAACCTGTTATTCAGGTAACAGGTAAACTTAAAAAATTAAGTTATAATAAATTTTCAAAACCTCTAAATAAATATAAAATTTATAAAATAGAATTTAAGAAAGAAATATACAAAATATATGTGAATTTTATACATTTTATTATAATTTATTACATTTTATGAAATATGATTTTTATATATATATTTATTTATCTACTTAATGGCAATAAATGAATTCTAGTTTCCTTTTCATTTACCAAACTTGAAAATAATGAATGCAATTAATAAAGAAATATAATTAACAAAATATAGGAAAATTTAATATTTATTTGAGGATTCCATGAACAAAATTTTATGCTTATTTTTAAAAATTTTGAATAATTGAAGATTTGAAAATAAGATTGTTGTTGATTTGGGACTCCTTGGGTAAGAATCTATCTCTATAGTCTCTATCTCTCTTTTTACTTTAACTTTCCATGATATTTTGAATTTATAAATTTTAATTTTTTTTGGAACAACATTTCACCTAGTTAAAAGAAAAATTATGAGATTTAAGTGGTAAGAAAAAAAAAAAAAGTTTGATGAAATAGTAAATGCAGTCTTAAATTTAGTTTAAATGATTGATTAATCAAGTCTACTAAAATAGTAAGTAGAGTCCTATTGAGTAGTAAATAGTCTTTAAGTGATGAGTTAAGTTTGATAAAGTAGTAAGTATTGTTTAATTGACGAGTCAAGTTTGATAAAGTAGTAAGCAAAGTCTCATTGAATAGTAAGTGTTATTTAAATGAGTGGTAAGTCAAGTCTCATAAAGTAATAAGTAGAGTCTCATTGAATAGTAAGTATGGTTTAAATGAGTGATAAGTAAGTCTGATAAAATAGTAAGTATGGTTTAAATGAGTAGTTTCCAACTTTCTACAACAACTAAACATACTTACTACTTAATATGATTGTACTTACTATTCCACATAACTACACTTATCATTCAAACATTAATAAAATGCACCTAACCTCTAAAATAAATATAAAATTTATAAAACAGAATGTAGACAAAAAAAAAAAAAAAATGTACAAAATAAATATGAAATTTATAAATTTTATTATAATTTTTTACATTTTATGGAATATGATTTTTTTATTTATCTACTTAATGACAATGGATGACAATAAATGAAACCTAGTATCCTTTTTATCTACCACAATAAATGCAATTAATGAGAAATATGATTAACAAAATATAGGAAAATTTCAAATTCATTTGAGGATTTCATAAACAAAAATTGATGTTCATTTCGAAAACTTTTGAAAATTTTAAGATAGAATTGTTGTTCATTTAGAACTCCTTAGGTAAGTCTTTCTCTTTTTACTTTCACTTCCATTATATTTTGAATTTATAAATTTTTATGTTTTGTTAGAACAACATTTTACCTAGGTAAAAGAAAATTTATGAGATTCAAGTGGTAAGAAAAAATAATCAAGTTTGATGAAATAGTAAATGAAATCTTAAGTTTAGTTTAAATGATTGATAAGTCACGTCTAATAAAGTAGTAAGTAGAGTCTCATTGAGTAGTAAGTATCGTTTAAATGAGTGATAAGTCATGTTTGATAAAGTAGTAAGTACAGTCTCATTGAGTAGTAAGTGTGGCTTAAATGAGTGGTAAGTCAAGTCTGATAAAGTAGTAAGGAGAGTTTCATTGAGTAGTAAGTGTGATTCAAATGAGTGATAAGTCAAGTCTGATGAAATAGTAAGTACAACCTCATTGACTAGTAAGTGTGGTTTAAATGGTTGATAAGTCAAGTTTGATAAAGTAGTGTAACGCCCTCAAAATATAACATAAAACCCATCAATATAAACATGCATTGATATACAAAAGTCCAACATTCTTCTATTCATCAGAGTATTTGATTACAAAAGGTATTACATGTTAACAACAAAAGCAAATGCCCTACGGCCTTACAGCTTTCCAAGTTAACACTTGGTTACAAAAAGAGAGCACTAGCTCAATTACACGTTAAGCCCTTGGCTTGAATCTACATGTAATACATCAAAAGGAGAGAGACAACAAGAATTTCCATCCGCCTCAAGCCTCTCAAGCTATGTCCTTGGAGGTGGCATGCTACCTGTACCTGAAAATGATGTTCCCATATAGGGTGAGCCACAGCCCAGTAGAAATACACTAAACCAGCCATGAACAATGACTAAAAGATTAGCAGTTGATAGATGGTCGACACTGATACATCCACTTATATCACATTACAACTACATAACATACGAGTCCATGTTACTTTTCATTTTCCATTTTCTGTAGATAAGCATACTAGCTAAATCAATACATCAACAGATAAGCATATTAGCTATATCAACATCTCAACAGATAAGTATAAGAACTATATCTTACAACCAAAGATAAGCATATGAGCTATATCTGCACTTCTCTAGACAAGCATATGAGCTGTATCTACGGAGTTCATCCCCCATCTCCTCCCAACGCTATCCGGTTTAGAGGTACATCCCCCATCTTCCCCTAAACCGCGGAGTACATCCCCCATCTCCTCCTCTACACACAATGTATATAAACACATAGGTTCTACATACAATCAATCAATACATAAAGTTAATGTATTCTATCAACCGTCAAGTTCCATGACACATTCCATTGATTAGTTTTCGTTTGCCTAATCATCATGCATTGTCTACAACAATCAAGACTATCCTCCACCGATAGCCCAAAGCAGTTATTTCTAAACAGGAAATAAATGCACAAAATGGATGATATATCAACATTTCACTTTGGTGAGCAATAAATAATTCAACTACACCCTTTAATCCCATACATTCCAAATTTCAACGTTTCCAATTCAATTCCTCATTTCCTTTAATTAATTATATACATTAATTAATTAAAACAATTAGGGTAAATTCCCATAATTAACAAAACAACCCTAAGGTTCCGTTTTCATCAATGTTTCAACATTTATTCCATGTCTCTATACCAAACATGCCTCTAGGTTCATTATAAATAAAACCCCAACTTTTGTAAAATTACACAAAAGGCCCAAACTTTCTCAAAACTACCCAATAACACCCAACATATCAAAATACCAAAATTTAAAGACAAGATCCATAAGAAAGAGTAGGATATCCCTACCTCAAGGTTTGAGCTCCAACAAAGAAGATGAAGAAAATGAAAGTGCTCCAAATCACAAGTTTTTCGGATCAAAAGGTAGCCCTCGATGATCAACAACTTTTTTGTAAAGGCCAAAGGTGAGGAAATCACTCATACTAGATCAATACCTAGAGAGAAGGTAGAGCTCTAGAGTGAGAAGCTCAACAATGGTGTTTTTAGAAAAGTAAGAGAGAGAAGAGATGTGAAAAAGTGATTCTAAAAAGTCAAAACACGGAGCTTTAACCCAGTCGCCCCGCTCGAGCGGCCAAACCCCCGCTCGAGCGGCACTCACAGACTCCCGCTCGAGCGGCCAATACCCCGCTCGAGTGGCGGATGCACACTCTCAGAACTTTTACAGACAGGTCCCCCGCTCGAGCGCCCAACTCCCCGCTCGAGCGTCACACACAACCTCCCGCTCGAGCGACCAAACCCTCGCTCGAGCGGACAACACTGCAGAGGAAAATACTGGAAGGGTGATTTTCCCGCTCGAGCGCCAAAACCCCCGCTCGAGCGTAGAAGCGACAACAAAGGCCCCGCTCGAGTGTCAAAATCTCCGCTCGAGCGAACAGGCCAAAACCTGGGCGACTACTTTTGGTTCTAAGTTCAACCAACCTGTAACAAACCTGCCCAACACATCCTATAACTCAAATGCAAGGTATGAAAGGATGTAAACAAGGTTTAAACAACTACAAACATCTACGGAACCAAGTCCGGATCACTGTACAACAAGGGGTAAAACCCGGGATCGCTATAACCTCCCCCCCTTAAAGAATTTCGTCCCCGAAATTAAAGGCATGTTTTCAAAAACAAGTTTTTCTTCATTTTAAACAATGTTATATTACAACATTCAACAACTCGACCCATTACCGGTCATTCCATCTCTTATCAAGAGACATTTCACAAAATATAATACAAGTGCATCTTCAACATGCATTCCTCTTCCATTTCCAACATACATGATTCACAGTTCCATATCATAACTAATGTTCATGATACATTTCTAGTTCTACAATACAGTCAACATATATAATGTTGCATTAAACTTCCATAATAGGAAAGTTCTACAATACTTTCATAACCAAAAGCATTCACAATGTTTTACAACCCAAGACATATTCGATATTCTCAAGGTTCAATTTTGCAACAAAATTCTCAATACATGATTACACATCAACAAACAAGTCCGGATATTTCTCGCGGACTTCCAACTCACGTTCCCAAGTGGCCTCCTCCACTCCGTGATGTTTCCACAAAACCTTCACTAAAGGGATGGTCTTGCCACGCAGGACTCGATCCCGCCTATCCAAGACCCGAACCGGTCTCTCCTCATACGAGGCATCTTCATCTACCTCTAAGTTGGTCCAATCTAACACGTGGGACGGATCCAGCTCATACTTCCGAAGCATACTCACATGAAACACGTCATGCACTCCGGATAACTGCGGCGGCAAAGCCAAGCGATAAGCAACCTCCCAAATCCTCTCAAGGATCTCAAAGGGACCGATAAACCGAGGGGATAACGTCCCTCTCTTCCCAAACCTCATCAAGCCTCGCCTAGGTGATATCTTCAAGAAGACATGATCACCTATCTCAAACACCAAAGGCCTCCTCCTACGGTCGGCATAACTCTTTTGGTGACTCTGGGCTGTAACAAGCCTCCTACGGATAAGCTCCACTTTCTCCGTCGTCTCTCTAACCAACTCCGGACCCAACAAGGGTGCATCAGCCACCTCGGCCCAACAAACTGGAGACCTACACGGTCGGCCATACAAAGCCTCAAACGGTGCCATACCGATGCTAGACTGAAAACTGTTGTTGTAGGCAAATTCCACCAAGGGCAAGTGCCTCTCCCACGTCCCACTAAAATCTAGGACACAACCTCGAAGCATATCCTCAAGGATCTGAATAGTACGCTCGGACTGCCCGTCAGTCTGAGGATGATAAGCTGTACTAAAGGTCAACTTAGTGCCCAAGGCACTCTGCAAACTCTGCCACAACCTGACAGTAAAACGAGGGTCTCTATCTGAGACAATCGTCACTGGGACCCCGTGCAATCTCGCTATGTCCCGAATATACAAGTCGGCAAGATGATCCACCGAATCTCTCACGCGCATAGGAATGAAGTGCGCCGACTTAGTCAACCGGTCTACAACCACCCAAATAGCATCACTACCCCGCTGAGTCCTCGGAAGACCTACAACGAAGTCCATAGTGACATGCTCCCACTTCCACTCGGCAATGGGCAAGGGTTGCAACAAACCCGCCGGCCTCTGATGTTCAGCCTTCACTTGCTGACAAGTAAGGCACTTAGACACGAAAACTGCCACATCTCTCTTCATACCCCGCCACCAAAACTGGCGACCTAAGTCCTGATACATCTTAGTACCTCCCAGATGCACCGCAAGGCGCGAATGATGAAACTCTCGGAGTACCTCCTCTCGGCAGGACTCCGGCATAACCAAACGGTCTCGGTATCTCACACTCAGGTCGGGATACACCGTCAAACCCTTCTCAACCTTCCCACTGGAGATCTTCTCTCGGAGGGATTCTACCTCAAGGTCACCTCTCTGTGCCTCTAACACTCGAGTCACAAGTGTAGGCTGCGCAACAACAGAAAACAAGGCCGTAGCCTCAAAGGATTCGCCCAGAAGCAAATCAAACTCGCTAAGTGCCCCCAACATCTCCCATTCCCGGATGGCTATACAAGCTACATCACCTATGGATTTCCTGCTAAGGGCATCGGCCACAACGTTGGCCTTCCCCGGATGATAGTGCAATTCAAAATCGTAATCCTCAATAAACTCCATCCACCTCCTCTGCCTCAAATTCAAGTCTTTCTGTGTAAACAGATATTTCAGACTCTTATGATCCGAGAACACCTCGAATCTCTCACCATAAAGGTAGTGCCTCCAGATTTTCAAGGCAAAGATCACTGCTGCTAACTCTAGGTCATGTGTAGGGTAATTCTTCTCGTGAATTTTCAACTGACGTGAGCCATAAGCTACCACTTTCCCCTCTTGCATCAACACACAACCTAGACCCTCTCGTGAGGCATCACAATAAACTGCATAACCCAACCCCCTCTCCGGAATAATCAAAATTGGAGTGGTGGTCAATCTAACTTTCAGCTCTTGGAACGACTTTTCACAAGTCTCACTCCATACAAATTTGACTCCCTTCCGAGTCAGTCTAGTCAACGGTGAAGCTAACCTGGAGAAATCTTTCACAAATCGACGATAATACCCAGCCAATCCCAGAAAACTGCGGATCTCGAACACACTCGTAGGCTGTGCCCAATCTTGCACTGCCTCAGTCTTGGATGTATCAACAGACACCCCTTCCTCGGATACCACATGGCCTAAGAACTTGACTTCTCTTAGCTAGAACTCACACTTCCCAAACTTGGCATACAGCCTATGGGTTCTAAGCAACTCAAGCACCACTCTCAAGTGTTCCTCATGCTCCTCCTCAGAAGGTGAATAAATCAGAATGTCGTCCACGAAAACGACTACAAAACGATCCAAGAATTCCCGGAAAATCCGGTTCATCAAGTCCATAAAGACTGCCGGTGCGTTGGTAAGCCCAAATGGCATTACTAGAAACTCATAATGGCCATACCGCGTACGGAATGCCGTCTTCGGAATGTCTTCCTCCCTGACCCTCAACTAGTGATAACCCGATCTCAAGTCTATCTTAGAGAAACAACGGGAACCCTTCAACTAGTCAAACAAATCATCTATACGGGGCATAGGGTACTTATTCTTAACCGTAGCCCGATTCAACTTCCGGTAGTCGATACACAATCTCAAGGCACCATCTTTCTTTTTAGCAAAGAGGGCTGGTGCTCCCCACGGCGAAACACTAGGGCGAATGAAGCACTTATCTAGCAATTCCTGGAGTTGAACTTTCAACTCAACCAACTCTGCTGGGGCAAAACGGTAAGGTGCCATAGAAATCGGCGCCATGCCGGGCACTAAATCAATAGAGAACTCAATCTCTCGCTGAGGTGGCAAATCAACAAGATCCTCGGGAAAAACATCCGAATACTCACAAACCACCCTCGGCAACACAATCTGGGTCTCGTCACACTCACCACTCATAAAGCTAGCAAGTAGACCACTAAGCTCACTCCGCCCTCGCGGATCATACCCCAGCGGCAAAACACTACCAACCTGGTCCCCCAAGAAATGGAAACACTCCCCGCTCACGGTACAACAAGTGACCCTCTGGCGGTAGCAATCAATAACTGCCCGGTATGACGATAACCAGTCCATACCCAATATAACATCAAAGCCCTTCATGGGCATAACTACAAAAGGAAACGGAAGCCTATGGTCGGCGACCTCTATATCACAACCTCTACATCCGTGTTTCAAGATCAACTCACCCCCAACAGGTGACACAACACAAATAAGAGATGCTAATAGTGCCAACTCCAACTCCAACACAGATGCAAATGCAGCAGATACAAAAGAATGAGATGCACCCGTATCAATCAACACACTAGCAACCAAGTTGCAAAACAGAAAGGTACCTCTCACTACTGATGGAGCCGGTACTAGGTCCTGCGCGGTAACAGCATACACGCGCCCTGTAGGCCCCTGATCCACCTGCTCACCTCTAGGAGCATACGACTGCTGCACAGTCTGGGATGACGAAGCTCCTGGATTGGCTCTCGAGGCCTGCACAGACTAAGCTGGCTGATAACTCTGCGTCTGTCTAGAACCAGACGCCCCTGAAGTGGCACTCAACTGTGGACAAAACCTCTTCAGGTGCCCAGGCTGTCCACACTGATAACAAGACAAGGGCTGCCCCCTGCCCAAACTCTGACTCTGCGGTCTAGCTGAAGAAGAAGCAGCTCTCTGACCTCCGCCCTTCTGTGGGCAAATCGAAGCCTTGTGGCCCAACTGACCACACTTGTAACAGGTGAACTCTCCCTGATTGCCTCTCCCCGAGCCTGCACTCGGCACTGGAAAGGTCGATCTAGCCACACCACCCTGAGACTGCTGAGGGTTATAACCCTTCTGTCTCCTGCCATCACCCTGGCCATCTTGGCTCCTCTTGGAACCTCTATTCTTCTCCTCATCCTCCTCCTGCATCAAGAGCTCTATATGAGCTGCAGCATCCACCAGGTGTCTATACTCTCGAATGAAAGATCCACCAACCCTCAACTTGAGGCCACACCTCAACTTCCGCTCAAACTCATAGCAACGGCGTTCCTCGGACGCCACAAGTTCAGGTGCAAACCTGGACAAGCTAGTAAATGTAGCCTCAAACTCGGCCACAGACAAACCCTGTTGATTAAGCTGGCAAAACTGGTCCCTCAGCTTATTCCTAGCAGCTGAAGATAAAAACCTCTCCTGGAAAGCATTTACAAAAGCCTCCCATGCACCCCCAACACGAACCTTCTCGTACTTCCACCATTGACCCGCATCTCCCTTCAGCTGGAAGGATGCCAAGGTCACTTTCAGTGTTCCGTCCTCGATGCCAAGCATCTCGAACGTCTTACTCATTTGTTCCAACCACTCGTCTGCCTTAAGTGGCTCCTTAGGATCCCCAATAAATTCATTCGGGTTAGACCGGAAGAACTCCCTCTTCAAGAAAGAAGGCCCTGCCCCAGCAACCTGATTCCCTGCTCTGAGAATACCCAAAGCTCCTGCTATCTCTCAGGCCAAAGCACTCATAGCTTGCTGACCCGCTGGCTCGACCACATTGGCCTGACCAACTCCCTCCTGTACTGCCGGAATCTCATCCGGTATAGGCACTTCTTGCCTCCTAGGCCTACCTCGCCTACCACCTCTTCCTCGTCCTGACATCCTAATAAAGGAAACGAAGAACATTAGCACATTAAAAAATGTGTCGAAATTAAACACTCATGTCCTAATGCATGGACAACTGTAATTCACTCCACGTAAGCACGTAAACACATAAGCACTTACGAATTTCATTTCCGGATAATGATAGTCCCGAGGCGTTACTAGAGTTCCGGTTAGAAACAACATTGATCAAGTGCTTTTCCAACAAGACTCACAGAAACCCAAGGATCCAATCAACATCCTAGAAATTAAATCCCATACCCATATAGTCACATAAGCATGTTATCAATTTAAACACATAGCATATGATTCTACACCTAAGTCTCTATCAAGCGAGACGAACCCATTGTGATGCTAATCACTTCCCACATACCCAAAGTATTCGAACCCGGTACGCTCTGATACCAAGTTGTAACGCCCCTCAAAATGTAACATAAAACCCATCAATATAGACATGCATTGATATACAAAAGTCCAACATTCTTCTATTCATCAGAGTATTTGATTACAAAAGGTATTACATGTTAACAACAAAAGCAAATGCCCTACGGGCTTACAGCTTTCCAAGTTAACACTTGGTTACAAAAAGAGAGCACTAGCTCAATTACACGTTAAGCCCTTGGCTTGAATCTACATGTAATACATCAAAAGGAGAGAGACAACAAGAATTTCCATCCGCCTCAAGCCTCCCAAGCTATGTCCTTGGAGGTGGCATGCTACCTGTACCTGAAAATGATGTTCCCATATAGGGTGAGCCACAGCCCAGTAGAAATACACTAAACCAGCCATGAACAATGACTAAAAGATTAGCAGTTGATAGATGGTCGACACTGATACATCCACTTATATCACATTACAACTACATGACATACGAGTCCATGTTACTTTTCATTTTCCATTTTCTGTAGATAAGCATACTAGCTAAATCAATACATCAACAGATAAGCATATTAGCTATATCAACATCTCAACAGATAAGTATAAGAACTATATCTTACAACCAAAGATAAGCATATGAGCTATATCTACACTTCTCTAGACAAGCATATGAGCTGTATCTACGGAGTTCATCCCCCATCTCCTCCCAACGCTATCTGGTTTAGAGGTACATCCCCCATCTTCCCCTAAACCGCGGAGTACATCCCCCATCTCCTCCTCTACACACAATGTATATAAACACATAGGTTCTACATACAATCAATCAATACATAAAGTTAATGTATTCTATCAACCGTCAAGTTCCATGACACATTCCATTGATTAGTTTTCGTTTGCCTAATCATCATGCATTGTCTGCAACAATCAAGACTATCCTCCACTGATAGCCCAAAGCAGTTATTTCTAAACAGGAAATAAATGCACAAAATGGATGATATATCAACATTTCACTTTGGTGAGCGATAAATAATTCAACTACACCCTTTAATTCCATACATTCCAAATTTCAACGTTTCCAATTCAATTCCTCATTTCCTTTAATTAATTATATACATTAATTAATTAAAACAATTAGGGCAAATTCCCATAATTAACAAAACAACCCTAAGGTTCCGTTTTCATCAATGTTTCAACATTTATTCCATGTCTCTATACCAAACATGCCTCTAGGTTCATTATAAATAAAACCCCAACTTTTGTAAAATTACACAAAAGGCCCAAACTTTCTCAAAACTACCCAACAACACCCAACATATCAAAATACCAAAATTTAAAGACAAGATCCATAAGAAGGAGTAGGATATCCCTACCTCAAGGTTTGAGCTCCAACAAAGAAGATGAAGAAAACGAAAGTGCTCCAAATCATAAGTTTTTCGGATCAGAAGGTAGCCCTCGACGATCAACAACTTTTTTGTAAAGGCCAAAGGTGAGGAAATCACTCCTACTAGATCAATACCTAGAGAGAAGGTAGAGCTCTAGAGTGAGAAGCTCAACAATGGTGTTTTTAGAAAAGTAAGAGAGAGAAGAGATGTGAAAAAGTGATTCTAAAAAGTCAAAACACGGAGCTTTAACCCAGTCGCCCCGCTCGAGCGGCCAAACCCCCGCTCGAGTAGCACTCACAGACTCCCGCTCAAGCGGCCAATACCCCGCTCGAGCGGTGGATGCACACTCTCAGAACTTTTACAGACAAGTCCCCCACTCGAGCGCCCAACTCCCCGCTCGAGCGTCACACACAACCTCCCGCTCGAGCGACCAAACCCCCGCTGGAGCGGACAACACTGCAGAGGAAAATACTGGAAGGGTGATTTTCTCGCTTGAGCGCCAAAACCCCCGCTCGAGCGTAGAAGCGACAACAAAGGCCCAGCTCGAGCGTCAAAATCTCCGCTCGAGCGAACAGGCCAAAACCTGGGCAACTACTTTTGGTTCTAAGTTCAACCAACCTGTAACAAACCTGCCCAACACATCCTATAACTCAAATGCAAGGTATGAAAGGATGTAAACAAGGTTTAAACAACTGCAAACATCTACGGAACCAAGTCCGAATCAATGTACAACAAGGGGTAAAACCCGGGATTGCTATAAGTAGTAAGTAGAGTCCCATTGAGTAGAAGTGTGATTCTAGTAAAGCAATAAGTATAGCCTCATTAAGTAGTAAGTGTGGTTGAAATAAGTGTTAAGTCAAGTCTAATAAAATAATAACTACAACCTCATTGACTAGTAAGTGTGGTTTAAATGGCTGATAAGTCAAGTTTGATAAAGTAGTAAGTAGAGTCTCATTGAGTAGTAAATGCAAGGTTTTAAAAAGCGACCGCAACCGTTACGTAACGCCGTTACGTAATGGTTTTGATGGTTACCGCCACCCGTTATGGCCGCTTTTGCAGTGTGATTGAGATTCATAGATGTGTCGCGCCGTAGCGGCTGCCGTAGCGGTCGTAATGGTGCCGTAACGGCCTGTTACGCACCGTTATGTAACGGTTCTGAACTGTTTCTTTTGAAAAAACGCACAAAAAAAAGCTGAAAATGGGAGAAGAGGGAAGATAAAGAGAGAAGATGGAGGAACAAGAGATAGAGAGAGAGAGAAGAGGGAAGATGAAGAACATGTTATTGATTTGTTGAAGTTGTAAGACCTATGCTATTCTTTTCAGCTGCCATCACTCAACCATTTTGTTTGTGTGCGTCTATCTATATATTGTTTGATGATGATAATAATAATAATAATAATAATAATAATAATAATAATAATAATAATAATAAGTGTGGTCATTATCTATTTGGCTTGGTTAATATATATATATATATATTTAGGCTCTTATTTATTCTCTTACTTTTGTCATTATTTATCTTATATATAATAGTTAGTGACTGATTTTTTTGTATAATATAAAGTTATTAATTATTAAAATAAAATGTAAAAAACTTAGTTTATAGTGATTTAAAAATATGAAATATATTAGATCATACTTAAAAATTTATAAAAATTGATCAATATTTATTTTAAACCCAATAAATATGATCATGGGAAAAAAGTATGCGTATCGGTAAGTTTTTTTAAAATTGTGCGAAAAATAAAAAAAATTCACGGTTCCGGTTACTGCAACCGTTACGCTACGGCCTTTACACCCCGCAATCGCAACCGCGCCACCGCCACTATTACAGCGACCGCAACCGCTTTTTAGAACCTTGAGTAAATGTGATTCTGATAAAGCAGTAAATACAATCTCATTGAGTAGTAAGTGTGGTTTAAATGAGTGTTAAGTCAAGTCTGATAAAATAGTAAGTAGAGTCTTATTGAGTAGTAAGTGTTGTTTAAATGACTGATAAGTCAAGTTTGATAAAGTAGTAAGTAAAGTCTCATTGAATAGTAAGTGCGATTCAAATGAGTGGTAAGTTTAGTCTGATAAAGTAGTAAGTACAGTCTTATTGAGTAGTAAGTGTGGTTTAAATGAGTTTAATTACCATTTAAAAACACAACACTTACCATTCCTTCTCTTTCTACTTGCAACTCTTTGTGACTCAACTTACCACTTGCCATCCA
Organism: Camellia granthamiana; assembly: GCA_036172215.1. Lineage (NCBI taxonomy): Eukaryota > Viridiplantae > Streptophyta > Magnoliopsida > Ericales > Theaceae > Camellia > Camellia granthamiana. The sequence continues at coordinate 57,321 of JAXFYN010000422.1, forward strand.
TTTTACCACCTAGTATTAAGTGAAACCAAAATTGAGTAGTAAGAGTGAAGTGTAATGAAGTAATAAGTGTAAACTCATTGAGTAGTAAATGGAGTTTAGTGAAATAGTAAGTGGAAACCATTTTGATTAAGTAATGGAAACTCATTACGTAGTGTCTTATTAAATAGTAAGTCATTTTGATTAAGTAGTAAGTGAAGTTTGATTGAATAGTAAGTTGAGTCTCTCATTGAATAGTAAATAAAGTTTAATTGAGTAGTAAGTCTAGTCTAATAAAATAGTAACTGAAGTCTACCTGAATAGTAAGTGTAATTTAATTGAGTAATAAGTGGAGTTTTAATTGAGCATTAAGTCAAGTCTAATTTAATGATAAGTCAAGTCTAATCCTGGACCCTTAGCTAGATAGAAATTTGTTTTTCTCTCATGAAGACTTGTACGTAGAGGTTTTCTTTAGAGACTGGCTTCTCTCTAGTCCTCCATCGGACTGGAGAGGTATTGTCTAGCCCAATAGACTAGTTTTCTTTGCATTATTTATTAATAAAATATAATTCTTCTAGTATTTTAGTAAATATAGTAAGTGAAATTTAAAAAAGTAGTAAGTGAAATCTCGTTGACTAGTAAGTATGATTTAATAAAATGGTAAGCAAAGAATAATGAAATAGTAAATTAAAATAAGTATGATTTAATAAAAATGGTAAGCAAAGAATAATAAAATAATAAATAAAATCTGTTTGAGTAATAATAAGTGAGGTTTATTTGAGTGGTAGTCAAGTCTAATGTTTTATTGAGAAGTAAGTAAAATCTCGTAATAAGTTAAGTTTAATGGAATAAATCAAATATCATTCAGTAGTAAGGAGTTGTTTGGAATATTCTAAATAAGTGTACTTTTTGACTAAAAAGTAGAGAAAAAAAAGATGATGGTTTGGGATAACTTTTTTACTTTTTACAAAAAAATGTGTATTAAAATATTGTATAAAATTGTAAAATTACGAAATTACCCTCGTTGACGCAAGCCACAATACTGCACTGCATAGTTTCTGTCTCTTTTCAAAAATTTTTTTTAGGGAAATATGCGGCTACAAGTGTGTCACGTTTTCAATTGACTTAGGATGTGTGGCTGCACAGTTTTGTGCAGCACTATTTTGGTTTTTTTGTTTTTGTTTTTGTTTTTTTTTCTTTCAATTGACAGATTTCCAACAAAAAAAAGAGGTAAATAATATGAACTTTTTTATTTTTTTAGTGACTTTTTGGCTTTTTGAATTTTTTTGGTGATGCCAAACCAGCCTTAAGTGTAGTTTTATTGAATAGTAAATCAATTTTGATAGAGCAGTAAGTTGTATATCATTTATAATTAGAAAAATGTTTGGGATTCTCTTTTTTTGGAGACCCCCACGATCATCTTTAGATTTCAACCATCGATGTATGTCTTAGACCCACTCATGTATTACATCATAAATGATTGAGATCCAAAGGGAATTATGAGATTTTCAAAAAAAAGGTCTCAATCATTGTTGTTATAATTATCACTTAATGTATACAAATCACTTTAAAAACAATGGATTTAATATATTTTAATTTTTATAATCTGATTTAAATTTTACTTTAATTATTATTGTTTGAAATTCAATTTATCCAATCATAAGAAAAAAGGAAACACATATCAACAGAATCAGTTTTGCATCTCCTACAAATATTTTTAAATTGAAATTTCGAAGTGTTTTGGAAAGTTGGTAAAAAATTGATTTTTTGGCTTTTAAGCTTTTTTTTATGGCTTTTTTGGCAAAAAACTGACTTCTTTTGGATAAAAAAATTGACTTTTTTGGTTAAAAAAATTAAAAAGTCAAAAAATTGACTTTTTTAGCTTGTTGCCAAATTGAGCCTATGTATGGATGTTGAAGGCTTTTAATGCCCCCTTTTGCATTCATCTTCCCCACCATTTTTGTAGGTTTGCAACCCTTATTTGTTTTTGAGTGGCTAATGCCATATATCATCAGTACAAGCAAAAGGTAATAAATCACTGTAACTCATAAACCCCAACAATCCACTAAACCAAAGAGTTAATTTATTTATTTTTATACCAAATAATCTAAATAAAACAACTAAAAAAAACCCACATAGATTCTATGAAAACACAGCCTTAAATTACAATGACAATCCACTAAAAGAGAGAAAATTAAGAAAAAATAAAATAGATTGATTTCCTCCTACTTTCTCATCAACTAAAAAAAAATATTCATGAAAAACAGAGATGAAACTAAAATGATAAGCAGAAAGAAATCCTCTAGCCGGAATGCGAAACACCGCCTTAAGACAGGAGAGGAAAGGAGAGAGAAAAGAATGAGATTCGTTCATCAGATTGACAGGAGATTTCATTACTTTTCACCAGCTACCTGTTGTTTTATCTGTTGTGACCTGTTTACATTGGATGGACTAGATTGCATAGCACAATCCAACGGCTGGAAAAAAAATTTAGGTATGGTACCCAAAAACCGTTTTTCTGTACTATAGTCGTTCCCCACGTCTTCACCATCGATTTGTGAACAAATTTTTTCCGTTCTAGTATATATATGAAAGAGAGCAATAGAAAAAAGGAAAAGAAAGATAGCAGTCTTTACTTTGTCTGTGAGACTATCTGTATATATATATATATTTGCTGCCCTCCAAGCTCTACATCTTCTGACTCGTCTAGCCAGTCAATCTTCAAACAATAAGCTGTGATTCTGTTCACGTAGCAAATCTTTTCCTTAAGTATGAAAGAGCAATCTTTTGAATCAAAAAAGAAAAGAAAGAGATGTATATGTTTATTTGCTGCCCTCCAAGCTCTGAATCTTCTGACTCGTCTAGCCAAAATTGTGCAAATATTTGAACGGGTGAAGGTTGGGGTGAAGATGAAGAGACTCTCTATAGATATATATGCTGCCCTCCAGCAAGTTATACTCAAACTTGCAATTGCTGTTTCTCTCTCAGCCATCCAAGTTGTTGTTCTCAAGTTTGCAAAGCTTGCCATTGCTTCTCTCTCAATGGCAGATTTAGGGCATCACAGAAGAGTTTGTTCTTACATTTTTGTTTTTGTTTTTGTTTTTGTTTTTATGATCTTTTTATCTATTCTATTGAACTAATAATATTTATGTTTTCATTTAGTATGGTCGAATTTTATATTTGCGAAATGGAAAGCGAGGAAGCACTGCATTTAACAAGAAGCATACTAGTAGTCCTACTCAAATTTCTGTCAATGTTTTTAAGAGGAGATCCTTTACTCGATTATTTGATTATCACCAAAGGTTAAGGAGTTATGATCATCCTTTATTTTTGAAACCCTATTTCTTGAATATACGGAACAAGGAAACATTATCTGTGACTGAGAGGGTACCTGACCGGTTTTCCATATGGGCAAACAAACCTGGAATACGGATATGGAAGTATAGTCGCGATCGGTCGAAAATTATTTCAATGGGATCTAATTTCCGTTCTGTTTTCAGGTTAATGTTTTGTATCTCTTTTTTTTGTTTAATGTTTTCAAATATTATTATTATCAATTTAAGGATTTTTTTTTATAAGTTTCTTTATTAATATAGGCAAATTGGTGATGCCTTGACAATAATGTTGTTAAAAAATGAGTATCATGGAAATCTCTTGAAGGGAGTTAGAATCACTGCTGACGAACAAGTAAAATTATGTTTGATGACCAAAAAGACATACGGTATGTATGTTAATTTATATTGTTTTATTCATTTACAATTAGTTGTTTAGTTTCTTGTGTGTATGGTTATATGTTTTCATATTTTTTGTCCAGGAACTGATTTGGATGGAGGCTTGAAGAACGATATTAGAGTTTTGAAAAGATTAGTAGAACAAGTTGTGTCGACTAACAAACCTACCAATTATCAGGCGTATCCCCTTGGGCTTAGCCTATTTTATAGGCTATGTAATGATGCCCAGTTGAAGTCCGGTCAAGAATTGAGGTATAATTTTTGTTATTTTTTTAAGATTTTTTTTTGTTATTCAAATTATTTTTTCTTGAACTTTCTTATTTGATTGTATTTTGTTTTTTTTTTTTGTTTTTTTAACATGTAGGGACACAGCTTACTTCGTCTACAAAAATGCATTGTTTTTTAATTGTAGCCATAGGGTTCAGTTCTTTTTCGAGGCCTGGGATTTTGCTGAGTTGAATGTTTCAAAATTTGAAATGGTCATGAATTTTGATAGTGGTGTTTGCCACATTCGGGATTGGAGAACTACTTGTTTGAATGATCCGATGCTGGCCAAAGTATATAATTTTACGACTGCTGCCACCGCGCGCTATGGCAGACCTCATGGCGTTGTCTACTTTCATCGCAACTCCTACATTCACTATACTGATAACATGGTTTTTTTTTAAAAAATATTTTTTTATATTTTAATTTTTACTGTGATTTGTGTTTTCAAATTTAACTATTTTGTTTATTGTTGTTTTGGTTTATAGATAAAGACACGTCATCGGATCATGCACACTGACAAGAAGCTTCGTGCTGCAATTCTGGATTTTTATCCTTGTTTTTTCTACCTGGTTGCTACCCAAATCGGAACACTAGAGAATTCGTTTAAGTGAGTCTTAATTTTTATATATTTATTTTATGTTTTGTTACTTGGCTAACCTATACTCTAATTTTTGTAGGACGGGGCTTGTCAAATTCCTCTGTGATACGAAGAATTCAAGCAGATGAATATACAACCGTTGATGTTTCTGTTTCCATGGGTTTTTGTTTTCTTGGCTTGTCAACAATATTCTGATGGTTTTTTTTTGTAATTGAACAATATATATTGCTATATGCTGTGTTGCTGGACTTCGTGGTGGCCATGGATTGGCTTTGTTTGTGTTTTGTTTGTATTGCTGTAAGCCGCTTTTGATGGGGCTCCAAGGTTGTGAACGATGGATGATTTTTTTTGTTTTTGTTTTGTTTTTCATGGACGGTTTTATCTTTTGAACACTGCACTTATGGACAGTATGCATGAGTAAACTATTAGATGGGTCTCCATTAGTTTACATGATTATGATACTATGTTTAATTTAGTTTTTTTTTTCCTTTTAAAATCTTTTACCTGTATAATTGAGATTTACAGATTAAGATTATGCAGGCTAAGTTATTAAAGATATTTGTTTCCTTCTAGTCATGTGTTACATTCTCCTTAATTAAATTATTTTATGTGAATTTGCAGGTTTTAATTAAGAACAGAAGATGCACTTCAGAACCGGTTTGAGGATGTCAAGGTTTTTTATTTTTATTTTTTATTATAACTTTTTGTATATTTGTTTGCAACTTTTTCCTAGCTATGGTTCCATCTGAATTCTTTTTTAGCCTATAAACCCATTATCAGCCAATTGTCTGTTTGCCAAGTGGTAAAGAGACTAAGGTCCAAGTACCTTGCTTTTGAAGAGCTGCATATTCATGAAGCATAGCAACCTGCCAAGCAAAAGAAGATGTAGCCTCAAAATAGGTTTGAGGTTCAAATGGAGCAGTGGAATCAAGGAGAGAAACAGAAGTAAAAGATGAGGGAAGCCTTCTGGATTTAGATCTAGTAAGCATGGGATGAGCAGTAGATGGAACACAATGAAGATTGATAGAAATTGAAAAGACAGGAATTTGAGTAGAAGGATTAATAGACAGAAGAGGAACAACAACTGAAGATGGAACTGCCTGCTGCTGTGAGGGAGAAGACTGAGGAACATAAGTTCAAGATGGAATTGGTTGCTGTAAAGATGAAACTGTCTGTTGTAACTGAGGTGGCTATTGTAAAACAGAAGATGAAGAAGAAGAGTAAGACTGAGGTGCAGCAGCAGTGGAAGCTAACCAAAAAAAATTAACCAACCGAGAAACTGTAGATGAAGTAAAAGAAGAAGAAGAAGGAGCCTTAAAAGGAAAACAAGACTCATCAAAGACTACATGTCTAGAAATGTAAACTTTTCCTGATTGAGAATCACTACACCTATACCCTTTAATAGAAGGTTGATAACCAATGAAAACACAAGGTATGGATCTAGGTTCAAGTTTATGAGTAGTATAAGGTTTGAGCCAAGGATAACACTTGCATCCAAAAGATCTTAAGAATTGGTAGTCGGGTTTGTGGTTAAACAGAACCTCATAAGGAGTAAGATAATTGAGTTTGAGAGTAGGATGTCTGTTAATCAAAAACACTGCAGTAGCAAGAGCATCAAACCAGTAGATTAAAGGAAGAGAAGAGTGATGCATGAGAGTAATTGTGGTTTCAATGAGATGCCTATGTTTTCTCTTAGCCACACCATTTTGAGAAGGTGTATGGAGACAGGTCAACTGGTGTTCAATCCCTTTTTGCTTAAGAAAAACCTAAAATTGAGTACTTAGATCTTTACCCCCCATTGTCACTCCTTAAAACTTGAAGTTTAGTAGAGAATTGTGTCTCAACAAAAGCTTTGAACTTACAATTAGTGACGTTTTTCGATGATAGATTTTCCGCATTTAGGACCTACATGTAAGTACCCCTAGTATTTAGGGCCTGAAATGAAGGAAGAAAATGGGCCCCAAACATCAGTGTGAATGAGTGCTAAACACTTATTTACAGTAGAATTGGACAAACAAAAAGGTAACCTATGACTCTTAGATACACAACAATGTTCCCACAAACTAGAGCCTTTATTAGACAGAACTGAAGAAGAAAATCCCAAGTGATGATGAGACATTATGTGATGAAACTTCTTGGCGGAGGGATGGCCAAGACAAAAAAGCCAATTAGGAGGAGCTACTGCTGTAACTAGAGTAGTGGAGCAAGAAAGGCAAGCTTGAGAAGGGAAGGCAGGAGAATCAGGAGATGGACTGAATGGATATAGTCCATTGGAATAGCAACCTCTATATAGTACTCTCTAAGTACTTTTGTCCTGAATAACAAAAGAATCCTCATCAAAAGTAATAGTACAATGATTGTCCATGGCCAATTGATGAACTGAAAGTAAAAATTTGAGGAAAGAGTAAGAACATGAAGAAGTTTATTAAGTTGGAAATGAAGGGAAGGAGTTGGAAAAAACCCTTTACCAGTATAAGCAATAGGAAGTGTGGTTCCATCACCTACTGCTACCTGATCTGAGCCATAAAAAAGTTGATATAAAGAGAGATTATTCAGATCATGTATCAGGTGAGTTGTAGCACCAGAATCAAGGAATTAGCTGGATTCAGACTGTGGAACTGTGTTGGCTGCAACATATGCTTTTGGATGACTGGTAGAGGATGAAGGACTAGAATAATGATTATGAGATTGAGCTTGGAAAGTTGCATCTAGTTTGTACCAGCATTCTAGAGCAGTGTGATTTTCTTTTCCACAAATTTGACAGATCATAGTAGGACTGTTTGGAGTATAGTTATGTGTGTTGTAGCCTGAATTAGGACTATTTGTATTGTAGCTATGTGAATTGTAGCCTGTTGTAGCTCTGCCTCTCTGAGATTGAGTGTTGCCTCCTCTCTAATTCTAAAACTAACTATGACTATGCTAACCTCGAAATCTACCCCCATCTCTCTCTCTGAAAGCACCTCTAACCCTATAAGAGCCTCTAGGACCTCCTCTATGAGAATTGTTACTTATTTGAGTAGTGTAGGCAAAAGAACCTGGAATTTCTAAAGCATATATGTGCTTGAGAGCAAATTCCACATGAATATATTCTGAACAAAGTAAAGCACTTAGTTGATCCAGTGAGATTGGTTCAGACCTAGCTTGTATGGTGGTTTTTAAAGCATTATATTCTTCAGGTAGGCCATTCAAGATCAAGAAGACTAAATCTTCATCATCAACAGGTGATGAAGCCAAGGCAAGCTGATCTGATATCAGTTTGAACTGATTCAAATACTTTTCCATGGTGGAACCTTTCTTAACAATTCGATTTAGTTTATTCTTCAATTGATAGATGTGCGATCTTGAAAGAGAAGTAAATCTCTTGGCAAGAACACTCCAGACTTCTTGACTAGTTTGACAATGAATCACAGTGATAAAAATAGATGGAGAAAGAGTTGCAGTGATGCAGCTCAATAAGTATGCATCAATGGTGCTTCATACAGTGTAATTTGAATTCAAGACTTCAAGATTGTTTGAATGTAACACAACCGATGGAGGACATACCTCAAATCCATCCACATAACCAAGAAGTTTTGTTGCTCGCAAGATGTTCTGCAACTGACTTTTCAAAACTATGTAATTTGATGGGTCAAGCTTTGTAGTGACAAAGGCACTAAGATTGGAGATTAATAATGTGAGATTCGAAGGCAGTGTGATAGACGAAGGCATAGAAGCTGAAGAAGATGGTGCTGAAGGAGAAAAGAAGGATGGTGTTGCAGCTATGGTGTTTAGAGAAGCCATTGATGAACTTCTCTGAAGGACCTGCATTGCTATTTGGTGATAGCCTTTGTGTGATAACCCTATTCTACGTTATGTTAATTATCCTTCATTATGATTGTGATTATGTGCTTTTGCGGTTTTTGGTGATAATTATGTGATTAATTATGTTTTTGAAACTATATCTGTTCACCGTAAGAAAATCTGTCCAATTTACTGCTATAATTTGAAAATTAAAGGCTGTAAATTTGATAGAAACTGGAATTGTCTGTAACATCGTGATTAACGTGATTTTTAGAGCCTGTGGTGCAATTTGATTAAAAATTGATTCGGACCAAATTAATTAGATTAAATTCGTTGAATTAAGCTTAATTACTTAGCCTTAATCAAATTTGATTAGGCAAGCATACATATGAGCCTAATTACACTTATACTCATTCTTTTGGGAGCTCAAAGATTTAAATACACACCTTAGAGAGAGAGGGAGCCAGATTTAAAGAGAGAGAGAGAGGGCTCATCCTTGAAAGTCTTGCAAGGAAATTCAAGAGCTAGGTGAATTAGCTCAAGATTTAGCTTTGGTTGGAAGAATTGGAGCTTTTAGGTGAGTAATTGAACTCAAATTCATGAGTTTAAGTTCATAACTAAATGAATTCAAAGTATATATGAAATTAAATACATGAATTAAGCTAAGCTTGGTAAATTTGAGATCATTGGATGCATGCATGTAAGAATTGACCATAATTTTGCATGTTGAATATAAAGCATGTTGATCATGTTGTATTGAGAGTTGTTTGACACATGCATGTAAAAATTTCCATGCATTGAAGCTTAATTCAAGCCTTGAAGCTTGTTCATGCTAGATATAAACATGAATTGTGTATATATAAAGTTTATGGTTTGAAATTTGTTAAATCCATGGAATTTTGAACTATGGTTGTAAGTTATCTTCAAACATATGTTTTTGGGAGTGTACTAGCATATTTGAGTGTATTATACATGAATTGGACCTATGGAATTGTGATTTGAACTTCAAACAAAATTCTGGAAAACCTAGAAATTGACCTCTTCACTCGAGCGAAGGAGTTGCTGCTCGAGCGGAAAATGAAGGCAACTAGAAGTTTTATAGAGATTTATATGGTGGCTCAAGTGTCAAACATTGCGCTCGAGTGAGGCACGCTCGAGTGTCAGAAGTCTTGCTCGAACATAAAATGCATGCAACTAGTACTTTTACAGAGTTTTACAAGCCGCTTGAGTGACCAAAGCTACGCTTGAGCGGAGAGCCCTATTTTTGAGATTTTGAAAAGTTGTTTTATGTTCCATTTTCCATTTTCATTCATTTCTAAGCACTCTTAGACATGCATTAAACATTGTAAATGAACTAAAAGGATAAGCAAGAGGCCTAAGAGAAATAATAAGTTAAGAACAGATTGAATTGTTTGTGACCCAATGTGTTATGAAATGTGTAGGGTCAAGCACGACGGCAAATCCATCAATGGAACACTATTAGTAATATCTTAGTAAAGATACTTTCAAGTATGCTACTTTCAAAATGTTACTTTTGTATGTGTTTCATGGATTTGTTGATTTGTGAATGAGTATTCACTAGGCCTAATGTTTATATAAGGCTTAACGAGGAAAATGTACTCGGCCGAAGGCCGTTTGAATATGAATACGATTATGACCACAAATATGAAATGCACATAAATATGAACATGAATGAATTGGGCTTGAAGCCGTTTGCTATGAATTGGGCCTGAGGCCATTTGACAGGATTGGGCTCGAGGCCGTTTGATACAATAATTGGGCCAGAGGCCATTTGATAAGAATGAATTGGGCCCGAGGCCATTTGTTAAGAATGAATTGGGCCCGAGGCCGTTTGATAAGAATGAATTGGGCCCGAGGCCGTTTGTTAAGAATGAATTGGGCCCGAGGCCGTTTGTTAAGAATGAATTGGGCCCGAGGCCGTCTGACAAGAATGAATTGGGCCTGAGGCCGTTTGATACATTTGATAGAAATATGAATGGGCTTAAGGCTGTTTCATGTGATTGACAAGGATATCACTTATTAGAGAATTTTTATTCATATAACCTCTTTACTTTAGTATTATTCACTAGGTTTTTGCTCACTCTTATTTATGTGCATGTAGGTGAGCAAAGAGAAGTCCAACCCCAGACTCAGAAAAGCTTGAAAAAGAAGTCCAAGTTTTGTGGAGTCATCATGGACATCTCACGCATGAGACTCCATTTTTGTCTTTTCATTTTACTCCTTTGCTACCTTGGTGGATCCATTGGATCACCTATGTATATAAACTTTTTGTTAGGCTGGCCATATGTATGCATGATCTTGGATGCACGAGATGTTTAATTTGGTTCATGGTGTGAGTTATTTATACATATGTGGAAATGTTTTGGCATGCCATGTAAGCACAGCTCAATGGACAAATTTATTTATTTTTTAGACTGCTTCCATTTGGCCCCTTTACGATGATTATGTGTGTTTGGTTTTGTTAGAGGCCGTCGGTAATCTTATAATTGCTGGCCGGTTATGACCTAAACTTACAGGGGCAGGTTTAGGACATAATACTTTGTAAGCATCTAAAAAGCTCATAATAGCATGTCCAGAAGTTGCATTCACTAGTTGATTAATTCTTAGTAAGGGGAAGCAATCCTTAGGACAAGCTCTATTAAGGCTTGTGAAATCTACACACACCCTTAACTTTCTATTCTTTTTCTTAACAATAACAGTGTTTGACAACCAAGTGGAGTAGTGTACTTCTTTAATTACCTTTGCATCTAAGAATCTTTTGACTTCCTCCACCACTGTCTCAACATGATCAATGTGTGATCGCCTACTTTTTTGTATTACTGGTTTATGCGTATGATCAACGTTGAGACAATGGTTGATAATATTAGGGTTTACCCCTGGCATTTCATAAAGTGTCTAGGCAAAGACATCAATATTGTCCATTTAAAAAGAAGTTCTTTGTCCTACAAAGATAAGGAAGATCTGAGCAGAAAGTACCTTTCTAGATCGTTCGGTGAGATCTAGACTTTGTGCAACTCTTCCACCATTCGCTCCTCCGGTTCTTTTCCAACACCTTCTAGGACCTCTAATTCTGGAACCTTAATTGAGCAGACTTGTTTCTGGGTTAACTTGACTTCTTTCTGTCCTAAAGCCAACATCAAGTAGTGTCATGCAGACACTTGGTCTCTCTGAATGGTCTTAATCTTCCCCTCCTTGTTAGGAAACTTCAGAGCTTGATGAAATATGGAAGGGACTTCGTTGAGATGATGCAGCCATGGCCTGCCCATGATGGCATTGTAGGGTGAAGGCATATCCACAACCAAGAAGCAGACCTCAAAACTTACAAAGCTTGCCCTGACTTTCAGTGTTCACCAACTGGTTATACAGGATTTGATTTGAAGCCCACAAATGGTGAGTCAACCTTTTTGAGATCCTGATCTTTGAGACCCATATTTTGATAGAGCTTGTAGTACATAATTTCTGCTGCACTTCCTTCATCCACTAATATCCTTTCTACTCCGAACCCGTCCAAATCCAGTTTGATAATCTGAGTGAAGCTAGACTAATCCTTGCATGTCTTCTTCTGAATATGATATTACTTGACCCATAGCACTGGATTCGACTTTTGGCCTCTTGTGTCCTAGAGAGTATTTTGTCTTGTAAACCTCCCTGAGATGTGCTACTTTCTGCATCTCTCCCATGGCTTGTGCTATTCGGTCTGGATGCGCAACTCCGTGGATGACATGGATTATTTTCCTCGAGTGATCAGTCGTCGCTTGATTTTCCTCCTATTGATTGTTCTGTCCATTCTACTATTGTTCTCCTGGAAAGTCATTCAAGCGTCCAGCAACTGTCAACTCGTCCATGTATCTTTTCAACAAGAAGCAGTCCTCTGTCATGTGTCTAACATCATTATGGTAGGCACACTTCGCCCTTTGGTTCCTAGCTTTTGGATCTCCCTTTATTTTGGCTGGCCACTTGAACCAAGGCTTATTCTTGATTTCTGGAAATATTTGCCAAATTGGAAGCATGAACATAATGTAAATAACATAGTCTATATCTTTTTTTCTGGTGGCCTTAACCTTTTTTACTTTCTTGCACTGAGTATGAGTTTTTTGTATACTGGTCAGTGCACTTCCCTATCCTATGGACTTCTGGTCCCCCTCAAGCTTACTATATCAGTCAATCTTGAGCTACAAATCCGCAACAATCTTGGGCAGGGTCTTGGTTAGCGACTGCCACAACTTGTCTTCTGGTAAAAGTCCTTGTCTGAAAGTGGAAATCGCCACATTATCTGAGCAATCCTCCTCTATCTCGTGAAAAGTAACCCAATAAAGCTGGGCATACTGCTTGATAGTCTGGTCTTTGATTTTCTTCAGTATCATAAGGGTGTCCAACCCTTTTTCTCTCTTGTCGTTTGCTATGAACCGCTCAGTGAACTTATCCACCAACTGCTTCTAGATGTCGATTGACCCCACAGGGAGTTTTTCATACCAAGTACAAGCCATTCTGCCCAGACTGGAAGCAAAAATTCTATACATAAATGCTTTGTTTTTGTTCCAGAGGGCCATGGCATGGCGATAATGACGCAGGTGCTCCAGGGAATCTGACCTCCTGTCATGTAACTCAAATTTTGGGATATTAAACTTTTTCAGCAGATCTGCTGAGGAAATCCTCTTTGTGAATGGTGATATTAGCAGGACAGGCCTCCTATCGATTGCTCTGAAGGCAATCCCCTTAGAGGACCTCCAAATAGGATTCTAGGCTTTTGGATCTGGCTGGGTAACTTCCTTAATTTTTTGCGTAGCTATCCTCTACGGGTCCTTATGGCTAGTGGACTTGTAACTTGCAGCCTTATGGCTCGGTCTGCCACGCGTAGATTGGTCTATCCAGCTATTTCCACAATCAATCTAGAATGCAGTTTAGTCCAGTCTATAATGCCCTCTCTTGTCCCCTGATGTTGATAAATGCCCTCATGTTTTCTATGGAAAAGTCAGAGCTCTGGGCTGGCACCAACCTCCTAAGGTGTTTCCCTCATGTAACTTCCTTTCTACATAGAAAAGACCTCACATCATCTGAACAAGCGTAGTCCTCCGATTGGTGTCCTTTTCGTTTAGAGGATGACAAGCGGTGCTCTTCAGAGCAAGGTAGACTACTCGCCACATGAATAATTTTGCCCACTTTACGGGTTAGCACAGGCCTTGGATTTACCTCAGTGCACGATTTCTCCTTAAAACATTGAGGGAACCTTTTCTAGAAGGCGTGAGCCTCCCTCACCCAGCTCTTGGTGCACTAGTGGTTGGCTTTGGGCCTACTTCAAGGTTCTGACGTGGTCCTTAAGTTCCTTAAGCTGCTGGTTCATGATGTTTATGGTTTGGTCACGGCTGGCCAACTCTTGTGCCCAGTTATTGCTTTTGGAATTTTCAATAGCGAGCAAATCCCATTCTTCATGCTCACGACATTCTTGTGATGTTTTGACATTCAAGGGATGCCTTTGTTAGCTTGAGGAAAGGTTTTGGTCATGTTCTTCTTTGGTAAGTATGTTAACATCTTCCATCACCATGTGTGGACTAAAGTCTTAGCAGATGAAGCAAAGTTTTTCACTATAGATTTCCCACAAATGATGCCAAATTGTGGTGGGTAATAATCAAACCACTTGGCTGTGGCGGCAATGTGGTGGTATGGCCTTACTCCAAACCTGAAAAAAAAACTCACAAAAAAGGTAAAGGGGCTAGTTGGAGCAGTCTGGGGTTACTCCGATGCCTAAGTTAGTGACAAGATAGACAAAGATGTAGAATAATTAAACTAGGTTCGGGTTGAAGTGGTTGTGTACCGCCATTGTGCTGATTACCTCCCTTTTATAGCATACTCTTACGCCATTGAGGGCAATTAGCCTTCCTACCACTCCTTACGTCAACCCCTTTTTCTTAGGGATTGTGTTCCACTTAGCATGGATTTTTACGAAATAGTTGGGCCTAAGATTCAAGGGCACGCTTTTGACTAAGTCTGTGCCTCCCCAAGGCGTGCCTCCTGCTCTCCTGATCCTGTCTTTAACATCTCGTTGTCATTCTGGTTCTAGACCTTTATGGTAGATTCAGCCCATCAAGGCCTAAATTTTTGTCTCCTTAGGTGGTAGGTCCATCACTGTCCCAAAGAGTCATTTGAACTAGAAATTCTGGCCCTACTCAGGCGTAGTTTATTTAAACCTCCCACACAAACCTATCAGCCGAGTTAATTCAATGTATAAAATATTAGCTAAAGTGTTGTCTAGAAGATTGCTAAAGGATTAAACCTGCTAATTGAACGGACAAAAGAGTTGGGCTATATAAAAGGTGCATGTATGGGGCCTAATGAGCTGAAATTCTCTCATCTGCAATTTGCAGATGATACTATTATTTTTTGTGAGGCTGATAAGGTGGAAATGGTGAATTAGAGAATCTTAAGATGTTTTGAGGTAATGTCTGGACTAAAAATCAATTTTCATAAGAGTGTGGTGTGTTGGGTTGGTGTGAATGATGATGTGATCATTGAATTTGCCTCAATTCTTAACTACCATAGTCAAAAGCTTCCCATCAATTATCTGGGCCTACCTCTTTGGGCAAACCCAAAAAGGAAAATCACTCAACAACCAGTGATTGAGAAAGTGACAAAGAAACTGGCTTCATGGATTTGCCTGTAGACTAACACTCATCAGGTCAATTCTCTCGAATTTACCATCCTATTTTTTTATCAACTTTTAAACTACCTGTGGCTAAGCAGATTGATAAGCTTCAAGAAGCATTTCTGTGGGGAGATTCTGATATTAAGAAGAAAGTTCATATGGTGAATTGGATGGAGATATCAGTAAACAAAAATCAAGGGGGTTTGGGGGTTAGAAACATGAGAGAAGTCAATGATTGTCTTTTACTCAAATGATGGTGGAGATTTGGGAAAGGAAATAAAGCTCTTTGGAATCAAATTTTGTGTAGTAAGTTTGGTGTGGTTGGTGGTAGTTGGGTTCCAAATGTTCCAGATCTTAATTCGGTGTCCAGAATTTGGGTTGAAGTTCTTAAGCTTGTTGTACACAAACCAGCTCTGGTTGATTTTTACTTACCAAATCTCAGATTAGTAGCAGGGAATGAGGAAGCAAATTCATTGTGCTTATTTTGCAAAACAGAGGAGGAGTCAGTCAATCATGTGTTATTGTTTTGTCCTTTGGTTTGGAAAGTATGGACCAACATGATGAAGTGGTGGGTGGGATTTGGTGTGGGTTTTGCTAGGTTCAATAGAGGATCTAATGTGTTGGTCTCTCTCTCCCTCTCTGTTCTTCTTCTTTCCTACCCTCCCTCTTGCGCTCACTCCCGACGCTGGCCTCGATTTCTGCCTCTCCCCCCTTCTCTCTCAGTGGCTTCAAGTCGCAATCCTCCCACTCGCAAGGTAGGGTTTCCGATTGTGAATCGCGACACTATGCTTCGATTGGGTACCGAAGGCTAGGGTTTCCACCACCACAGCCACCGTCATCATCATCAACTTCTTCAAATTCTACATTGACGCCGTTGTCTTCTCTTTCTCTCTCTGCTTCGAACCCCCATGGGAGCTCTCTGGTCTGTTTTCTCTTTCTCTCTTTGCTTCGAACCCCCATGGGAGCTCTCTGGTACCTTTCTCTCTCTCTCTCTTTCTCTCTATGCTTCAAGTAAATCGATATTTGTTGGTGGAATTGAGGTAATGGTTTAAATCGATGTTTTTGTTTATCATCGTTCCTGTTTCTGGTTTATTATTTGGTGGTTGCCTATTTTGTGCTTCATGGTTTATTGTTTGGTGGTTGCCTAATTAGAACTATGGCAGAAAGTATTGGTTTTTTTTTTTTTTTTTTAAATTGTCAAATGATGTTTTTATTGTGTGCAAAGGGTTTGAAGAGAACAATGACAATAATCAACACTGATTGTTTCTCTTTTTGATTATTTGTTTTTATTGACTGATTAATAACACATTTTGTATAATAGTTAGTATAGAGTATATTATGTGGATTGGGGCATAGATACATACAAAAAAGATTTTAGATCAAGTTGTGGAGCCAACTTGCTCTGGTTGAGTCATCCTCCATGTGGTCTATTTTGTTTGCAGAAATGATCATGTAAATTTACCTTAGATTTTGTATACTCCAAGGTTTGCTAGATCACAAATTGGGCTAGATAGTATCTGATAATTGGGCTACACAGTCTTGGGTGTAAGACTCTTAAAACAGATAACTGTTTTTGTAAAAAAAACATGTCAATAACAATAAAAAGAGGAAAAGTGGTATACTTTGGATCAGGATAAGAGATCAAAACAAGCCTCAAATCTAAAGATTTCTTTCACCATTTCTTGAAATGTTTATTCTTTGTACAACAGTGTCATTTTTTGGGTGAGTATGTACAACAGTGTCATGTCTGACTTTTTCAGCATTTCATTTGAAGGGTTAATTTTTGTGATTTTGTGCATATGGAATTGGTTTTTTGAAATGGGTTTGATATCTGAAATCTGAAAATGGGTTTGATTTCATCTTGATTCTATTGCATTTCAAACTCAACCCATTTGTTTGAATGTGATGTATATAGATATAGATATAGATATATATATTGCTTCAAGTTTTTTTATTTTTAATTTTAGTTGGATAAATTGTTGTTTGTTGGTGGAATTGAGGTCTTGTGGGTTGAAATTGATTTTTTTGTTTATCATCATTTCTGTTTTTGTATCTTGATATGTGTTAAGCTTTATTAATCTGCGTTTGAGTTATTTGAAGTGATAAAATTGCCAGATTTCTTTGTACATATCAGCTCCAATTTTGTCATTTATGTTGCATTTGTGTTTGTGTTCATAAAAATTAATTCAAAAACTTGGGGAGAAAGTTTGTGATCACTAAGTTTATGCTTATTTATGTGTGTGAGAATATGTATTTTATCTTTTAAGTTCTATTTTTCCCTTTTTTGATAAATTTCTTGACCCACAACAATGATGGAAACATCGTAGAGAATACCCTAAAAGCTCCATGGTCATCCTCTCCATTTATTCATTAGATCCAAAGCTCACAAACCTGTGAGACTAAAGGAGTGGATTCTGCAAAGGTACACTCAACTTTTTAAATTATTATTTTTTATTTTTGCACAGTCGTATTGTTTGATTTTTTTTTTTGGACAGAGGATATTCACTCTCTTCAGTTACATTGCTGGATGGATGTTGTTGTGGTCCTTGCTTTATTGTTTTACCTTTTCTTATGTTTCTGATATGCTAGGTGTAGTGGATTTTATTTTATTTATTTTTCTTTGTTTTTATTGGGTTGAATTTGTATTTGTTTGACCATTAATTTTGTTTTCAAAAAATATTTAATGATCATGATTACTCCATTCAAGGTGGGTTTTTTTTTTTTTTAATTATTTTTTTAATTTTTTGTTTTTTAAATTCCAGTCCCTTGATCTAATTTCATGGTGTGTGTTCATCTGAGCAAACCAAATAGATAGTTGGAGTTATTTGTTTTTTTTTTTTTTAATTTTTTATCAGTTGTTGTTCATAGTATTTCAGTGCACAATGTTAACTCATTAATATTTTTTAATATGATGTTTGGCTTCCATTAGGAATTAAATTGTTCAATATATTTTTAGTTTACGATTTTCTTTTAAATTTAATATTATCATCACTATTTTTATCAACGAATTTTATTTTCATTTATTAATCTCATCATTAGTTGCATCGTGCCTTCAGGATGATAAGAAACTAGGACATTTATTTTTTGAATTAATAAGAAACTTGAATTTTGATATGAAAGAGTATCTTATGAAAGAGTAGATCTGAATTTTGATTTTATTAATTTTTTTTCCACTTCAGGTTATTAATTTCTTTTTTGAATTTTGATATGATTGTTTGAATTTTTTGATATTTTGGTTCTTCTCTATGTGCAGAAAAGCATTAGCTGATGCATTAGCAGCAGCGCCATCCATGTGGACTCTTGGAAATACAGGCATGGGAGCATTGCAGGTTTTTAAATGACCTTTTGGAGCCTTCATATCTGCCTTCTCTTCTTCTTAACGTCATATTGTTAAGTTAATTTATTTCTATAAAAATAATAATAATAATTCACAAGAAAGTTCGTAGTCACGGTCGCCACAGATAATTGGATTGCCCTTTAAGCGAAAAGGGTAGGTGATATTTTGGATCTCACCACATGAAGAAGAACAACTTTTAGATCCTACAAGTAGTGATCTTGTAGCTACTTGAGTTTGGATGATGAATAATGGAAATAATTATCAGTATTAAAGATAATGAAATTAGTGCACCACTCTCTAAGTCTTTTCTTCTCATCTTTGTTCACAAGAAAAAAAAAAAAAAACTGTGACAACCTATGTGAATGTTTCTATAAATTTCATTGCTCTGAATTTTCGTTGAATTTTCTTAAAAGAAGTTGAATGTGTCTATACTATGAGAAAAAACTAGAGCTTGACAAACATGGAGTTGGTCGTATAGATCCATTTTCTCTAATTAGTTCCATTCGTAATTATATCCTCAGCTATAGCTAAGATAATCATGTCTTTTTTATTACCTCAACCCAAGTTCTCATTGTTTTACCATATTCCTTTTACAATTATTGCTGATATACCAAATACCAAGAATTGTTGACCAATTGTCATATTTCTCAACCATGTTTTGATGCCATAGTCTTAACCACCTCATTTGGAGACTCGACTCATTGGGATAAGTTGAATCTAACAAACCTTGGAGAAATACAAATTTGCAGTTAGATATTCAGTTACATTGTAAAAAAATCTTATCCCACATATTTCTGTAGCTAACTCCCAATCTTTATCAGTTGGCAAACTTCTATATTGGGATAGAGTTTCAAACAAGATTTGGATTCTTGAAACTTTTCTGATTTTTATTACTTGTGACTGGTAACTTGGAGGCATCAATTGTTGTTGTGTGTTCTCCTTTGCTGTGTGATTCTCTCTCTGTATGTATGTATGTATGTTAAGTTAAAGGTAAGATAATCTGTATTATGCTTTGTTCCATTTCCCGAATGATCTAATAACTGAGAGGCTGATTTAATCATTTAAAGATGGCTATTAATTTTACAGAAGAAGCAGTGGATGTGCCTTTCCTGTGGTGATTGTAGCACATCCATCTCAACCTAATCAAATTGCGTTTCGAATGAGCGATGGTGCAGTCTATGTAATCAAGCCATCTGATGCAGAGCAAAACTGGGGGTCAAATAGTGCCTCTGTAAAATGGAGGTTTTCCCCTTCATCCCTTAGAATTCTGCTTTGAATAGTCAGCCATCTAAAACCCTGTGCTAGGGATATTTGCCGTCTATAAATTTATATATCCAATGTTGTTATAGTTTTTTTTTTCTTTTTCGGAAAATTTTGAGTTCTACACATCGTTGAATCATGTGAACTTCTCGAGGTATGATCAAATGATTGTGAGTCAAATAAGATAAAAGGGTTATATGTTTTCCGGGACAGGAGATCATTTCTGAAGCATAGAAGAGTCTTTTTTTATGAACAAGGGAATTTGGAAGTTACGGTTGTCAAATAAAATTATATAACTAATTTAGTCTCTGCCATTGTGTGATCTTTTTATGTTTTAGTGTAAGCAACAATGTTATGAAGATGCAGAGGGTCAATGACTATGTTGGCTATGCATTAAAGTTGAACATGAATAATATGACGGTTGAAATTTGGTTTTCAAACTAAATTTTATTTTTTGAATCTTTTATTTTTGTCTTTAATAATTTTTTTTCATGTTTTAAATTTTTTATTAGATGCACTTCATTCATATCTTTCCAGTGTCAAACATTTTAAAAAATTCACTCCCTACTCTTTGAAAAGAAATTTTTTTTACACCGTGCCTTTAAGCACGGGCATATGCTAGTATATATATATTACAAGTAAGTTTATATACACAGAAATCGAATATAGAATAAGACACAACTCATGATCAAGAAATGAGTTGTGTCTCATTTTATGCTCGATTTCTATATTCTTAAAATTTGAATTTTTTTATTTTTATTTTTTAGCTTTTAACCTAAGGTTAAAAAGTTCATTAAGATTAATTTTTTTGATTTTTATAAAAAAAATAAAATAATTATAATTTAAATATAATATTTTATTTTATTAATTTAGGCCAAGTTTGGCATTCTCAAAAAAATTCAAAAAGTAAAAAAGTCACTATCCTATTTAAGTCACATCATCTTATTTAAGTCACATCACCTTTCTAACACATCACTTCAAACCCAACCTAAATCCAACCCATATTTCATAAAAAATAAAAAAATACACTTATTTAATCTTCCCAAACTTGACCTTACCTTCAACCTTGAAAATGTAACTTGCCAAAGACATGTTTGGTTTGTGTTTGAGAGATGTGTTTTAGAGATAAAAAGTACGAAAAGTGTTTGGTTTGGTTTTTTTCAAAAGATGTTTTGGAAAATTATTTTGAGAGAGAGTTTTGAAAAAAGTGATTGATTTGATGTGTGTGAGAAAGAGATTTATTTGCAAAACTTGTTTGGTTTCCAAGTTTTAGAAAAAAATTTTAAAAAAATTTATTTACTTTGATTACTTTTGAAAACTTATTTATAAAAAAAATTTCTCAAAATTTTTTCAGAAATACAAACCAAACGAACCCGTTATCTACCTATCCAGTGGACGTTTTTGGCACCAAGCAGAAACTCGAAAGGCGTGCGCGGCTGAGGCACAGCCCGTCAACATCGTTGTCTTTTTTCGGATAGGTGTCGGCCTCCACACAACTGAAAAACACAGTACAATACAAAAATGTTAGAAGTTTGACAATTTAAAATTTAAAACTTATCTATGATGATGTTGCGAATGATGTAATAATAAAATTTTACACAATTATGTATGTTGTACATAAGACATTAATCACTTTGCTTGGTTATAATTTTTTAAAAAATTTTATTTTTTTATTTTTCGTATTTTTTTTTATTTTTACTGAATTTTTTTAATATTTTAAATAATTTTTTTTACTTTTTATACATACTACATAAATGTATTTAAAAAATAAAAAATTTATGAAAAAAACCTTTTAAAAATTCATTAAATATCAAAAATACAAAAAAAAAGAGAATTCAGTACATTTTTTTATTTTATGTATTTATTAATTTTTTAAAATATTTTTTTATAAATTTTTATTTTTTAGATACATCTAAGTAAGGTGCATCTTAAAAAGTAAAAAAAATATTTAAAATTTTAAAAATATTCACTAAAAAAAAAACAAAAAAAAAAAACACGAAAATCAAAAAATTTAGTTTTCAAAAAACTTAATCTAAAAAACTCAAACCAAACATATTGAATACTATCTTATTATTATGGGGTGTTTTAGAAAGATGATTAAAAGTTATTTTTTGACTTTTTTAAAAAAAAAATTGTGACAAAAGAAAGTGGGTTAAAAGTTGAAAAATGATTTTTAACCAACTTTTCAAAATAGACCTATATATTATTGTGAATCAAATTATAAAAATTATATAAAATATTTTTTAATATATGACAAATATAATATAATAAATAGGTAGTCAAAACCGCGTTTGGCTGAACACAGCTCAAAAGGCTTTCGTTCTTTCATCATCACAATCCCAGTCCCATACCATCTTTCTTTCTGGCCGTTTTTAGGCTTACTTGGTGTGGGAGTGTGGGGGTATTTTGAGAAGATAATTAAAAAAATTTTTTTTTGGTTGACTTTTTTTATTATTTTATGTGAGAGATGATGTGATTCAAAATAAGTTAAAAGTTAATTTTTGACTTTTTTAGTCTCTTGCCATGCGTGCACATTGTATTGATTTTTGGATGAATTATGCTAATCGTTTTTATAATTTGGAACTCATATTATTTTGATTTTTTTATTTTTTAATTATGATATATTTTATCCAAAATTTTGAATTTTATTTTAAATAAAAATAATTGAAAATATCATTGCTCAATTTTAAGAGCAAAATCCTCAATTTGATGACATATAAACTTATTTGATAAAAATAAATGTCAAAAAATATTTTTAAATTTTTAAAAATTATTTCTATGCACCAAAAATAAAATTATGTAAAATAGATAAATCTTTTACATATTTATTTATTTATTTTACCAAATTAATTTTTAGTATGTGTTTAGATGACAATCATTTAATTGTTGGTTATTTTTATTGATATTTTTAATGGTTATCATATAGTAGATGATCGTATTTGTCATTGTTGGAGATTTCCTAAAAGCTTCAAAATTTTAATTATTTTATTATTATTTCTTTCTTTCTTTCTTTCTCTCTTTCTTTCTTTTAATAGTCTTATTTATTTGAATTTTAAATATGTGTTTGGTTTCAAAAGAAATAGGTGTGTCCGTTCCTAACAGACATCATAAAGCTTTTTTATACATGACTCTAACATTAGGAAAAAATATACAACGTTCTCTATTCTTTTTCTCTTTCCCCTTTATTGTATTTTTATATTCCATATTTTTGGATAATCGAGACATTCTTGGCAAATTTTTGTGGGGCAACTGTGTATTGTATCAAATCCTGTAAACTAGTGGGTTGTATCTTGGTATCGTTTGTGATCATTAAAACCTGCACGGAAGGAGCACATAACGACTTTAGGATAGCGTCTTTGACGTGCCTCTGACAATCACACAAACTATTTTCTAAACTATTTTCTTCATTTTTTTCTTATTTTGTTATATATATACATATAATTTTATTGAATTGTAAAAATATTTTTTTTAGAATCTGTTTTGCTTTTAATTTTATTTTATAAAATTGATTTAAAATAATTATTGTTCAATTTCCCAAACAATTTGAAGTCATTACAAGTTTTTTTTTTTTTTTTTTTTTTAAAGTAGCAATAAAATACCGTCCCGTTGTTTCGTTGTTTTGTTTGATTTCTGAGAAACCGCGTTGAGGAAAAAAATGAACTATTTTTTTCACTTTTTCACTCAATTGTAATTTTTTCATAATTGAAAGCCACTCTTGTTTACATCAATCTCCACAGAAAGGTTACATAATCCAATTGCCGACAGAAAAATTGCCTATCTGACTTGGATTTTTTCTGGAAAAACGAAGAGTTTACTGACTTGTTGATATTTTTGTTTTGGGTGGTATTTTATTATTGTTATTATTCTATTAGTTTATTCGGGTTACAGACCTTGTTTGACTTGGATGTTTATTATTATTATTTATAATTTATTTATTATTATTATTATTATTTTTTTTTTGTGAAATAGAGAAAAGTTGTAATGTAAGTTTTTTACTATTTAAAAGTGTGTAGTTTTTCTGAGTTATAGGGCATTTTATACGATTCATGATATTTGATTAGTATTATTTTGTTTAAATTTGATCTGTATCAAAACCCGTCACTTTTTACCTATCCTTAAATAGTTAGTAATTAAATTTACACTTTCAATAACATTAGTATTTGTTTTATTGTTATTACAAATTAAGATACTCTTTTGCTCTCTTGTCCTTTAAATATTTAAAATGACTAATTTCGAAGAAATTGTTAGTGTGAAACTTGAAAAATTTAATGGACAAAATTTTAAAAGGTGGCAAACACAAACAAAATATTTGTTGACCATGTTGGGTCTTATATCTACCATAGAAGATCAAGATTTTGTTGGATCTTGGTTGTCACCCAAACAAATCGAATTTCATTGCTATAATAGAATCCTTAGTGTGTTGTCTAATCATTTATATGATGTGTATCAGTCAACCATCTCGAGTGCAAAAGAACTATGGAAAACCTTAGAGGCCGAATATGGAACTGTAGATACTGGTATTGATAGGATCATTGTCTCTAATTTTAATGGGTATAAAATGAAAGATGATATACTTGTAGGAGACCAAATTCATGAGTTTCAAGAACTATTTAGAAAAATAGAAAAGAAATGGACAACTTTTAGTGAGGAGTTTAAAGTGTCTTGCCTTATCGATAAATTACCTCCATCTAGGAATGACTTTGCTAAGCGTCTTAGGCACAAACAAGGAGATCTGTCATTATCTCAACTAATAAATACGCTTAGGGTGAAAGAGAAGCATAGATCAAATCTAGAAATTGGAAAAGAGAAAACTCCTAAGGTAAATTTGGTGGAGAATGGGAATAAGAATAGTTCTAACAATAGGAATAACTTTCGACCTAAAGGTAAAATTTTCAAGAACAACCTTAAGTTTAAATCTAGAGGTCAAAATGGCAAACACCATAATAACAACTACCAAGCCAATGCTAATAATTTTAAGGGATCAGGGAGTGGCAAAAGGTTGTGCTATGTATGTGGAAGAATCAATCATTATGCTAAGGATTGTTTTTTTAAGAAGATTGATGAGTGTAAACCAAGGTTCAACAATAAGCAAAGAAATCAAGGTCATAATGCTCAAGTGAATATAATTTTGGAGAAAGAAGAAATTGCCAGACCATCTTTTAGGTATAATCCTGAAATTAATTCTACTTTTGAATATCAAGATTGGTGATTAGATTCTGGGGCTAATATACATGTGTGTTTTGATTGTGCTTATTTTAAAACTTTCCAAAAATCAAGTGGAGGAAGTGTAACTTTGGGGAATGGATCAATTGCACCGATACTTGACATTGGAGATATAGATTTAAAGATGACTTTCGGAAAAATCTTAACTTTGAGAGATGTGTGATATGTTCCTGAAGTTAAAAGAAATCTTATTAGTGGATCGTGTTTAGTACAGTTAGGTTACAAAATTGTAATGGAATCGAATAAAATTGTAATAAGTAAAAATGATAGCTTTATTGGTAAAGGTTTTGTATGTGATGGTTTATTTAAATTGAATGTATCTTTTGAAGTTAATTATATCTCTCATAATATTTTGAATATTGAAGTTCGTGATTTGTGGCATGGAAGACTTGGACATGTGAATTTAAGGAAAATTAGGAAAATGATTGATTTAGAATTAGTACCTAAATCACCTATTGATGTCAAACGTAAATGTGAAATTTGTGTACAAGCAGAACAACCTAAGAAATCTTATAAATTTGTAGAAAGAAATTCACAACTCTTAGACCTTATACATAGTGACATTGTGATTCTAATAGACCACCAACTAGAGCAAGAAATAAATATTTTGTAACCTTTATAGATGATTGTTCTAAGTTTTGTTACTTATATTTAATTAAAACCAAAGATGAAGTTTTTAGTAAATTTAAAATTTATAAAACTGAAGTAGAAAATCAATTAGAAAGAAAGATTAAGAAACTTAGATCTGATAGAGGAAGAATATAACGTAGGTACCCTTAGTACTTTTTGTGAAGAACATGAAATTATTCATGAAGTAACCCCACCTTATTCTCCACAATCTAATGGGATAGCTGAAAGGAAAAATAGAACTCTAATGGATTTGATAAATACAATGCTTATTAGTTCTGGTTTATTAGAGAGTTTGTGGGCGGAAGCGATACTCACTGCTTGTGTTATATTAAATAGAGTAATTGTGAATGACAATGATAAAACACCTTATGAAATTTGGAAAAAACGAGTACCTAATCTTAAAATGTTAAAAGTGTGGGGGTGTATAGCAAAAGTAGCAATTCTAGAACCTAAACGTAAGAAAATAGGACCTAAAACTGTTGATACCGTTTTCTTAGGATATGCTCAAAATAGTAGTGCTAATAGATTTCTAGCAATAAATTCTAAAATTAGTGAAATTACTAATAATACGATAATTGAATCTCGTGAAGCTACTTTTTTTGAAAATATTTTTCCATATAAAATTAGAATCTCAAATTAGGTTGTAAATAGAACTTCTACTACTAATGCTAGTGTTATTCCTTTAAGAGATGATTCTGAACATTTAGATATAGAACCTAGAAGGAGTAAGAGAACTAGAATAGAGAAAACCTTTGGAGATGATTTTTATACTTTTTTAACTGAGGGATAACCAAATACTTTTATAGAAGCTATGTCGTCTTTAGATGCACCATTTTGGAAGGAAGCCATTAATAGTGAGTTTGAATCTATACTTTAAAATAATACTTGGGAGTTGACTAATCTACCTCCTGGGAGTAAAGCTATCGGTTGCAAATGGGTATTTAGAAAGAAATTAAAACTTGATGGAAGTATAGATAAATATAAGGCAAGATTAGTAGCCAAGGGATTTACACAAAAGAAATGAATAGATTATTTTGATACCTATTTACCTGTTTCTAGGATTATAACCATTAGAGTCTTAATTGCTCTAGCATCCATTTATAATTTAGAAATTCATCAAATAGACGTTAAAACTGATTTTTTGAATAGAGATTTAGATGAAGAAATTTATATGGAGCAACTTGAAGGTTTTGTGGTTAAAGGACAAGAACATAAAGTTTGCAAGTTGGTTAAATCTTTGTATGGACTTAAGCAAGCTCCTAAACAATGGCATGGAAAGTTTGATAAGATAATTCTATAATTTGATTTTAAGATCAATGAGCATGATAGATGTGTATACTATAAAGAAGATAACGGAGAATGTATTATTTTGTGTTTATATGTTGATGATATCATATTATTTGGAACAAATTTAGAGATAATTAAAAATGTGAAATCTTATTTATCTTCAAAATTTGATATGAAAGATTTAGGAGAAGCTTATATAATTTTGGGTATGAAATTAGATAAAACTGTAGACACCCAATTTTTTACCGTCCTTAAGACTTAGACATCATCGTTTGAATACTCGATGATCATCCATGTTTGTGTTCGTTTTGAACGCCTGAAGTTCTTAGCAAAGTGCCTTGCCTTTGAGCTTTTGAAACTTGTCTGTTTTGTGTTTGGTTGTGGACCAAGAGCTTGTAGCTTTGTTTCTGGGGAAGAAGGTGACCTATCAGCCAGCCCTACAACCCATCGGCCAGGGATTATGCCCATCGACCATCAGTGGTGGCCGGTCAGCTACATTGATGACCGGACGGCCCCATTAATGCCCGGTTGGCCACTAATGATAGCCGGCGGCCATTTTTCTGCTTTTTCAGATATTTTATGTCCTAGCTGTGCCAGTTGTTGATCACTGAAGCCATGAAGCAAGCTTTTTTCTTGCTTTTTTTCTATATAAGGGGAGGTCCCTCCCCCATTTTGAGGGTTACAAAAATTCAGAGCTGAAATCTCTCTCTCTCTAGAATTCTCTCTCTCTCTCTATATATATATTATGTTTGGAAGTGAGTTTTCTTCACATATTTGCATACAACTTCTTGACCAAATACCCCTATCTTGGAGCTGAGGTTCCTTAAGGCTTGTTTGGAGTTCCTAGAGTTGGTTTTAGCTCAGAATTCCACCTGTTTTGCTGCTGTGCTTCAAGGGTAAGGCCTTACCCCTTTTCAAGCTTTGTTTTAATTAAGTGTTTGGTCATCTCTTTAAAGCTATTTTGACCTGGTTTTTCAACCATAAGAAGTCTGATTTTAAGGTTTTAAAATGGTGGTGTAAGCCTTGTGTGGCTAGGGGGTGGTTCCCTCCCTTTGCTCTTTGGCTTGTAAAACCTTTTGAGCCTTCTTTCAAATCTTTTGAAACCTCCTTTTCTTGGCCTTTGAACCACTGAATTCCAGAGGAATTTCAGTGGTAGAAAGTTGGTTTTGAGGACCAAAATAGGAGGGGGTGGTCCCCCATCGTCATATCTTGTTTGCATGTGTTGATGGCTTAGTAGTTGAGCATGTTTTTCTACCATCTCATGACTTGATCTCAGCATGTCTTTGGCCTTATTTTAACATGTTATGACGCTGTTTTTGGCTGGTTGGGTCACTTGTTGCTTGCCTCTTACACTTGTAGTGTAATCATGCTTACTAGCTTAACATGCTTAATGAGTTAGCCTATCATTTTAGCTTATGTTAGCTCCATCTCAGCATGCTTTTGCTCATGTTTTGTCATGCTTTAACTCTGTTTTGAGTGGTCTTGAGCATATGAGGCTTGCTTTGTATAGCTATAGTGTAAATGGCCTTGACTAGCTTTGAGTTTCAAGGTCTTTAACATGCTTTGCTTGAGTTGTTTGCGTGCCATAGTATCATTTCACACATGATTTCAGTGCATGTAGCCTTGTCACATCCTCACATACTTCACTTCTTCATTGCTTTTGAGGGTTGTGTATTGTGCCTTGCTTATGGGCTAACATGTGTGCATGTTCTCCTAGTCTTTTGAGCTTCTATCTCAGCTCATTTTAGACTCTGTTTTGGCATGATTGAGGTCTGTCCATAGTTAGTTTAGCCATTTGAGCTTGGCATTGCATGGTTCTAGTGCAAAGCTCTTCACTAGTTTTATTGCTTAAGTCTCCTAACATGTTGTACATGAGTTGTTTACATGTTAGAGTCTTGTGTTTCATGCCATGTCAGCACTGAAATTCTGCCACCTCCCTCATTTCTTCACTTTTCTATTTGTTTTGAGGGATGGTTAGGCTTAAAGTTGTGTTTAAGCTTGGGATTGAGGCTTATGCTTAAGTGGCTCTAACCCTCTTTTGAGGGTTCCTCCTAGTCAAATGCATGGTCTCTCTCATGTCTTAAGTCATCTTTTAGTTGACCTTTCTCTCATTAGAGGACTTTCACATTTGAAAAAATCAATTAATGAATGGTTTGGTAATCCTAAAATGTGTAAACAAGAATTGAATCAAGTAAAACATGCCAAGATAAGCATTTGTGTTGCATTGCATTACATTTGTTTGGATCGGACGTTAATCCAAACACAAGAAATGCGAGATGTTTCATACTCAAAGTGATGAAACGTGTCACGTTTCTCGGTTACCGACACCCTTGATCATGCATGATAGGGTGAAGGCTCTTTGAGTCTTATTTGTGCATTCACTAAGCTTGTACAAGCTTGGTTCTTTGGCCATCATGCATGAAAATGCTTGGTTGGTGGCTTGAGAGCCAAGCGCCACACTCCTTTGAGCTTGAGACATGATAAAGAGGGTGGCAGTACACACATTCTTTGCAAATACATTGTCATGCCTCTGTTTGCTTTCTATTGCAGCAAAAGGAGGAAGTTCAGGGAAGCAGTGGCCGACCGGCCACATGTACTAGCCGACCGGCCACCAGTGTTGGCCGATGGTCACCAATCATGGCCGATCGGCCATCAGTGTGTTCTTGAGATCAAACATAAGCAATCTGGAGGTTGGCACAATTTTTAGAGGTCCAAAGATGTGCAAACAAAGGCATCTAGAGGCAAGGTGGTGGATTTTCAGGAGGACGCAATCGAGCATGCATATCTCCCTTACTTCCCGGGGCCTTTCATTTGAATTACTTAGCTAATTAGTTCATTAGCTTAGTCGTTTTGTAATTAATTAGTTAAGTGTTTAATTAATTAATTTGGTTTGTAGTTAATTAGCTTAGCGTAGCTAGTTATTCAATTCGGTTTGTAATATTTAATTAGCTAGAATAGTTAATTAATTGGTTTGTAATAATTAGCTTAGCTTAGCGTAGTTAGCTTATTTATTCAGACCCTCCTTCGAGAGGGCACAATGTTGTAATAAGCGTGCGTGTGTGTGTGCATGTCTTCCAACCCCATGTCTTTCTCCCTTTTACTTATCCGCTTTCGATGGTTTGTTTTAGGACATTTTTCAATTAGCATACCTTATGCTTTGCATGCGTGCATCATTCATTTGTTTTGCATGCACCGGGCTCAGCGCATCATTCAAACTGCATTGTATTTCTATACCTATTTGAATACATGTATCAAATCGTTGCATTCATATGCTATCTTAGATAACCGAGTCTATTTAGTTGCATTACTGCATGTGTTGCATTAGGCATCTTGTATAGTTAGAATCATGCATTGTTTCTAACTAGCTTTTTGTTTTGGCTCGGAGTACACTATAAGTGTTACGCTTTAGCATACTTGCATGAGTGTGAGTGTTGCCATGACATCATGCTTGCCATGAGGCTACTTGTTTAAGTGATTAACTGTATGAATGCCTGTGGGTGAAGGCTTGATTGCCTGAATTGGAACAACTCGATGATTGTGAGTTTTAAGCCCACTTTGCGAAGTGGCAAAATCACGTTTTCAAGCCCACTTGAGGGTGGCAAATCCGCGCTTTAGCCTACTTGCGAGTAGCACTTTCAAACCATTTTAAAAAACAAACATGAGTAGTTTTGTTCCAATTCTCGCGATTTTTAGTCTATACTTGTATGCTATGCGCATCACATAGTCAGTTAGCTAACAACCGGATAAGAACACATGTGTTTATAAAACAACATATCATGCTTAGTAGAGGCTGATCCTTTGATCGGGCGAGCGGGGGTGCTCATGTCATGACCTTCCCCTCTCGTACCTAAGTTCTTGAGCCGAGGCAACTTTGGTGATGACGGACACATGGCCTTTGGCACGAGTTAGGGTTTCCTAAATTTCCCAAAGATAAAATATTTAGGTAGCGACTCTGTAATCTGGCAAAGCAGTCCATGTTTGGCGCTTTTTTTAATTCCAAATCGATTTTTCAAAACGATTTGCCAGATTTGGACTCTTTGGTGTTTATCAGTCTCACATTGCACTTTGTGAGATTAGATTCAGAATTGTGACAGGAGTCCGAACTGTAGTAAGACCAATTCGTGCCTCTCCGAGAGGGGGGCGCGCGAAGAAAGCCGGGTCTACTGTTTCTGGTGACTCTACTGGGGGATTTAGAGAACTTGACTCGTACTCATGATATGTTGTTTTAGCTATACTTATGTGTTTCTTTGCATTGCATTTGCATTGGTGCGCCTTAGTCACAGTGTTTGCCATCTGTTATTCCTGAACGGTTTGTCGGAGGCGTGCTTGGAAAAGTGTGCCACAAGGCAGACGGTTACGGGCTCTGCCACGATGGAAACACAAACCTTGGATCGGGATCACCTCCGAGGCACTCTTTTTGACCATTTGACTTAGTTGCATATCGGAAGCCATAGAGACTGTTCCAAACTAGGATAGGTTGCTCACCCGAATGCAGGATTGTTTGAAACCGCATGCGTGCATAGTGAAACCCTAGCTCCTGACGAAACTAGGACAGGGAAACCCTACCCCACCATAGGGGTGTTTAGGCTCTCACTTGCTTGATATGTGCTGTTAGGGTGTGTCTCTACAGGAATGTATGTATCAGTTACAAGTCTGAGTATCAGTCTGAGGACATCAGTGTTTGAGGGTATCAGTTTTGAGGCAGAAAATTTGAGGGGCAGAAATCAGTGTTTGAGTACAGAATATCCAGCTTACGATTTCAACTGTGTGTTGTCTTTATCTAGGCCAAGGTGCTGTACATTTTTCTGATTTTTGTTTCTTTGGCTTTATTTTCTGTTTTGCAAGGTAGTATTTTCATCATTGCTTCCGACGAGGCAGTTACCCCCCAACCACTCTGGACCCGAGTAAGAAGGCTTTATCGATCTGGGGATCTTGTGAGTGGACAAACAATGTTTGCTTCGCTTCCACCGGTTGCAAGATGGAGGAGAGTTCGACATAATTCATCAGTTCGTCAGTTACCTGTGCTTAGTGAAAATCAGTTTTCTGCTTCTATTTCAGAGGGGACACAAAGTCTGATAGATCAACATTTTTCAATTAGTATGGAGGAAATGATGTGTTAGCTCCAACAAACTATCGAGGGCATGCAGCGGGACGCTGCTCGCCAGGTGGAGGTTACCGCTTGACAAACAGAAATTGTAGCCCAGCAAGCTGAGCTGATTTCCAGGCTTCAACTACAGCAGCAACCACAACAAGCCGGAGCTTCTACTTCACATCCACCCCCACTTAGGGTTCCAACACCCGAGGAGGTAGCTAACGTCCAGGAGAATACAGACGTTCCTAGAGGGCCAGTCCCACCACCAGTCCTACCGCAGACTTCAAAAGCATCGGCCTACCCAACTGACACACCGTTCGAGTTGGAGGTCGATCCAACCACTCTGAAAGTGAGCAAGCTCGAGAAGTTGTTCAAGCGAGCTCAGGGAGTTAACTCGATCCTAGACATAGAGGACGGCTACACAGATTTGGCGATGACATTGCCGGATAGATTTAAAATGCCTCACATAGACCGCTTTGACAGCTCAGGCGATCCTATGGTCCATTTGAGGCTGTTTTCAGATGTTTTGCGCCCGATGGACTTGACTAGATTGCAGAAACTATCCCTCTTTGGTCGGAACCTGTCGGGTATTGCGGCCATCTGGTATGCCAAACTGGAGGATTCAATGAAGAGGAATTGGAAGGAGATGGCTGAGGCCTTCATTGCTCAATATTCGTACAATACTCAAATCGAGGTCACAACCCGTGATCTCGAGGCAACCAAGCAAGAGCCGAAAGAGGACTTCTCTAACTTTGTTACTTGGTGGAGGGCTAAGGCCTCCATGATGACAACCAGGCCAGCCGAGAAAGACCAAATAAGGATGGTTGTGTGGAATCTGCAACCGAAGTTGCTGCAGAAAATGATTGTCTTACCCTTCCCCACTTTTGCTGACCTTCACGAGATTGGGATACAAATAGAAGACGCTATGAAACAGGGTTTGATTGACCAAGAGAGAGAGCAGCCCAAGAGGGCCTTTACCCACAGTTCGAATGCAGCTACAAGTAGCAATACAGTTGCGAGGACTTCTGACGTGGGCATGGTCACCACCACCACCTCAAAAACAGCCACACCCTTCACTGGCTCATCTAGAGCCACCTCCTAACCAGCAAAATACCCACCCAGGGGCCAAAGGACTTTCACCCCTCTTTACATGCCTCTATCTAAAGCCTTGGGGGTTCTGATTAGAAAAGGGCACCTGAAGCCCCTGGAGCCACGCCCATTGCCAAATCCCCTTCCTCCTTCACACAACCCAACCAAGTATTGTGCATTCCATCAATAGCATGGGCATGATATGGACCAATGCTTCAGACTACGTCATGAGATTCAAGATCTCATCGACAATAAAGTGATAACGCCTCCTGAGAAGCCAAATGTCAGTACAAACCCACTCCCACCACATAACCAACCTCCTCCTCCACCCAGGCAAGTGAACCTGATCCAGACAATGGTCGTAGGGACGACCCTAGCATATACATCACTCCCTCCCACCTGCCTAAGTCGGCGTTGTTCATCTCGAAATGCACAGACTTGTGTATGATCAGCACGTCAATATCCCAACCTCAACCCATGGTGGTAGCTGTGATAGAAGAGGGAACCCCTGAGGGCTCTGCAAGCTTAATTGAGGAAGCATACAATCCTTGCTGCTTTATTATGCCAACCGATCAGGCCAAGCCGAGGGTAGAATTGTCGGGGGAAATTGAGGTGAATGTGGTTTGGGAAGACGGGCCAAGTCATGGGCTGGATGATCTAGCCGAGCTTGAGGAGGACATTGCGAATCTGCAGTTCTTTGATGAGCAGGATCCGGGGGATGTGAGTGTTAACTAGTTTGACCTGAATGGATCAACAGACACTACAAGGTGGCTTAGTGATGAGCCCGATGTTGTTGAGGAGTCTCAGCCGAAACAGGGACAGTCAGAAATAGGAACATCTGCAATGGCTGGAACGGTCGACAATGAGGAGAGATTGTCGGAGAGCACCGGTACGAAGAATTGTGCTCGGGAATCGGGCAGCGTTTGTACAGCAGACATAGAACAAGAGGCCGCATTGAAGCGGTTTGAACAAGAGAGGATCGAGACTGATCAGAGGGCTAGAAAAGCCAAGGCCCCTGCGGGGACGGAATGTGCTGTGAGCACAGAAACAACTACAGCAGAACCCGACAGTTGTTTATCAGTTGCTGAGGACATATGGTGGGAAGACGATGATTTGCGTCTGGCCCATACTGATGAGGACTGGGGGCAAAATCTCCCGGATGATCCATGGTACACCGAAGAAGTCGACCACATGACCCTGAGTGGGCTGTATTTTAAGCCCACACACCTGAACCAGCTAGAGGCATCTGGAAAAGATAGGGAAGCTGAGAAGCAGAAGGACAAACTGTTAGAGGAGGAAGCTGTACTGAAGCAGCTAAAAAGATTCAAGCAGACATCTCCATCTGGGGACTGCTCATGGCCTCGCGGGTGCATAGACAAGCTGTCTTATCAGCGATGGACAAAGCTAAGCTTTCTATTGATATAACCCCCGAACAGTTGGTGGGACTGGTGTTCCCGGGTGGCGCTTCACCGACTCTGACCTTCACAGACAAAGAATTACCGCCTGAGGGCTCCGAGCACAATAAACCGTTATACATCTCTGTAGAGTGTAAGGATAAATGGATACTGATTGTCTTAGTTGATACGGGATCTGAAATAAATGTGTGTCCATCGCATATGGCCTACGCTATCGGGTTGAAGCCCGCAGATTTCGCACCAACAGCCCAGGTGATACGGGCTTACGACAACACTAGCCGGGAGGTGATGGAGACAGTGCGAATCAGGACTCAAGATGGCCCGGCCCAACAGGACATCGAGTTTCATGTTCTGGATGTTCCAGCCACCTTTAACTTGCTCCTTGGACGGCCGTGGCTACACCAAGTGAAGGTTGTCTTTTCCACTTTACACCAAACGTTGAAATACCCCCATGGGAAGGGGGTAGTAATTGTTTTTGGCAACTCTTCCATACATCCACCGCCAGAGGTTACTACGCCAATCTTGGAAATTGCACATGGCGAGGAGGATGTCTTCCTGTCTGGGTTCACTTTGGCTGAGGCTCGGGTAGTACAAGACCTTCTAGCTGTTGATGAGGGACTATATGTTAGTGCGCAATCTGTTTACCTCATGAATAAGCTTCAACATGGGCCTGGGATGGGATTAGGAATGAGTGGCCGGAAGGGCGTCGCTGTATTGGCCGAAGTGCCACACAATCCCCATACCTTTGGTTTAGGTTATACACCTACCAAAGAGGACTAGGTGAGAAAGGGAAAGGAGATGGCTGCAAGAGCCAGGGCTAAACAAGCTGGGAAGCACTATGAGTTAGTGCATAGACCTATCCAAGGGACCCTGAACGAATGCTTTGTTCGAGAAGGGGAAGATTTCCCATTTTGTGGCTTTCCGGAGCCATGGCTGAATTCAGAGAGGCGACACCTATCGGGTTTTGAGATCTTTTTTGACTTGCCATTACCAAGAGATGAAGTTGCTGAAGAGTAGACTGGCCCACCAGCTGTGGCTGAGCAGTGCAAAGAGGATGTGTTCGATGGCACATATTTTGAGTTGGGAACAGTGCTAGCCTGTTTTCTCTCAGATCCTCAGATTATACCAGAGTGCTCGGGGGATGATTACTCTGTTTCTGTGATTGGGGATCAACCGGCTGCGAGCCCATCTTCCGGCATTCTAGATGCATCCATCGCACCCTCCCTCATCTGGCAATACGAGGAAGGCTTCTCATCTAGCAGCTCTGGGTCAGGTAGTGAACCGAAATCTGATTCCACAGAGTCTATGGAGTCGGAACCAGATTCCAGTTCTTCTGAGTCAGAGTCCGGTATTCCTGGGGTTGATAACCCGGATGCCGTTGTGTTGTCTAGGTTGTCTTTTTCATTTTGTTTTGAGTCAGTTGTAACCGAAAAATCAGACGATCTGGAAATTGCTAATGAGAATGGTACCGCTGTGGCTTTTGAGTACTTTTCTATGCCTCTAGTATATTGCATTAATCAGGACTTTCAAAATTTCGATGAAAATGATGAGGAAGAAATTCCTCCGATTTTGAAACACTTGATTGATCGAGAGCAGGAGAGGTTTGTAAAACCTTTGGTTGATGAAATCACCTCAATTAATGTTGGTACTGAGAAGGATCTGCGTCTGGTCCAGATCGGGTCCACGTTGTCTTCGGAGGAACGCGAGCGCTTAGTTGCTTTATTAAAAGATTTCAAAGATGTTTTTGCGTGGTCCTACGAAGACATGCCTGGAATCGATCCTGAGATCATACAGCACCGGATCCCTCTTGACCCTGAGGCCTGACCTGTCAAGCAGAAGCTTCGGAGAATCCACCCAAATTAGGCTCTGAAAATCAAGGAAGAGGTCACCAAGCAGATTGATATAGGGTTCCTATTAGTATCTGAGTATCCTACTTGGTTGACCAACATCGTTCCAGTACTGAAGAAAGATGGCAAAATTCGTGTATGTGTGGACTTCAGAGATTTGAATAAAGCCAGTCCGAAGGACGACTTTCCGCTGCTGCATATCGACGAATTGGTGGATTTCACAGCGGGGCATGCGCTGCTCTCATTTATGGATGGATTTTCTGGATACAACCAGATCTTGATGGCACCCGAAGACAGGGAGAAGACTGCCTTCACCACCCCGTGGAGGACCTACTGCTATAGGGTGATGCCGTTTGGTTTGAAAAATGCTGGGGCTACTTATCAACGGGCTGCAACCACGATCTTGCATGATGTGATCCACAAAGAGGTTGAGGTGTATGTGGATGACATGATTGTCAAGTCCAAGGAAAGAGAGGGCCACTACACCGCCTTGAAGAAATTTTTCCAACGGATCAGAGAGTATCGGTTGTGACTGAATCCTCAGAAATGTACTTTTGGTGTCACAGCAGGGAAAATGCTAGGGTTCTTGATTACATAAAGGGGCATAGAAGTCGATCCTTCCAAGATCCAGGCCATCTTAGAAATGCCACCACCAAGGACTGAAAATGAGGTGCGAGGCTTTTTGGGTAAAGTGCAATTCATAAGACGGTTTATTGCAAAATTAACCTTGACTTGTGAACTACTATTTGGTCTCTTGAAGAAAGGAAAGAAATTCCAATGGGACGACCGATGCCAAGTCGCTTTTGAGAAGATCAAGCAGAATCTACAGAACCCACCTGTGTTGTCACTGCCAGAGCCGGGGAAACCGTTCATATTGTATCTGTCAGTAACCAACATGACAATGGGTTGCATGCTTGCATAGGAGTCTGAGGACAAAGTGGAGAAGGCTATCTATTACTTGAGCAAGAAGATGCTAGAATATGAGACCCGTTACACTCCGCTTGAGAAGGCTTGTTTGGCCTTGGTATGGGCTACCAGGAAGTTGAGGCACTACCTGTTAGCTCACTCTGTAATATTGGTTTTGAGATTAGATCCCATCAAATATCTCTTCGAGAAACCAGCACTTACGGGTAGGCCAGCCCGTTGGTTGCTTCTTCTCTCCGAATTTTATTTGAAGTACATGACTCGCAAGTCTGTGAAAGGGAGAGTGGTAGCGGAGTTCCTAGCCGATCACCCTGTGAAGCCCCTGAAATATGTATTCACTTTAAAGACCCTAATGTTTGAATTATTTTCTTAAAGCC
Source organism: Camellia granthamiana (assembly GCA_036172215.1). Classification (NCBI taxonomy): domain Eukaryota; kingdom Viridiplantae; phylum Streptophyta; class Magnoliopsida; order Ericales; family Theaceae; genus Camellia; species Camellia granthamiana. The sequence continues at coordinate 94,815 of JAXFYN010000422.1, forward strand.
CCTCGGTTACTTGAATTAATTTGAATCTTGTCGGTTAGCATTACTTCTTTTTTTTTTTTTTTTTTTATCAAAACAGGAATTATCCTAGCCGGATTAGGTTCCCTAATCTAATTTAATTAAATTCTACATAAGTAGGGTTCCAATACATGTATTTAACTCCAAACCCTCACTCTTTATTTAAATTCAAAATTTACCCCAAAAACTAGTACATGTACCCTTGTACCATCAGTACCATCAATCAAGTGAGATATATATATACACACCTTGAGGAGTATGCCCTAGAATCTAAATTGATTAAAAAATAGCCCCTTCACCCTTCCCTAGGGCCGGCCATTCTAGGAGAAAGTGAGGAGACAATTTTCAAAATTTATCATCATGAAATTCTAGAAAAACCACAAACCTAGTACCCTAGACCTAGGATGCTAATTCCAAAACTAGTTCCATTTCAACTAGATGTTTCCTAATCCTTGAGTAAGCCTCCCAAATCACTCCTATTCCTTTAAACTTCAAACAAATCCTAACCTTTCCATCCATTTCTAACTAATGGGCTTTTAGGACGTTTTACATCAAAAATTGTCTATAAATACCAACATCCCCTAGCTTGGCAAGCACAAACAACACACTCACACACACATTCGGCTAGAGGAGAGAAAGGAGAGCAAGAGAGAGAAGTCTAGAGAGGAAGAGGGAGGAAGAAGAGAGCCTTCTTGTTCAAAGCTTAACAAGTAAGCCACAACACAACCTTTTATTTCATTTTCCTTTTTCAAATACATGTTTCTAATGGTTCTAAATAATGTTTTCAGATACGTTTTTGATGAGTTACTTGTGTTAAAGGTGCTAAGAGTTGAGTATTGACTCTACCTCTCTTGTATTTTTCCCATTTTGGCACAAAACCATCTTTTTTCATACAAATTTCTCAAACTTTCCAAAGGCACACTTCCAAGTAAATTTTCTAAGTTTAAGGTACGTTAGTTGGCCTGTTTTCATCACAAAAGAAATGAAAATTTTCCCTTGGTGGACCCCTTTTCTCATAAATCTTCTTGTTTTGGGCATGGTACCTTAGAATCTGTTTTTTGTAGCCCACTTCCAAAAATTCCAGAAAAATGTATAAAATTATTCTGGACCTCTATTTTATATCAAAATATTCCTTGAGGAGTTAGCTTTCAACTAAAATTGGTTTCATCGAAAAACATTAAGCAGTTTACAAGAAAATCAAATTTTCGTAACGGTCGACGGATCTGGACAGAATCTAGACAGCGCTGGGATGTTTTTTAAATAACTTGAAATCTAGAAAAGCAATCCCATTTCCGAAATATGTTCTAGAAACTAGATGAAATTCTCTACGAACCATAGGAAGGCCGAGTCCGGTGAAAGATCTAGAATAGTCCTTTCATTTTAATCTTTATGTAATGTTAAATTTGGAAATTTCGTTATGCATGGATGTTTTATGCCCTCGTATTCATGAAAATGTTTATTAGCTTATGAGCATATTTTGGCATGATATTATATGTGTTATGGTTATGTTATTTATTTTCCTCATCTTAAAGATGCATGCTTATGTGGATATTATTGTCTTGTAAGTTGGACTAACCTTGATGTAAAACATTTAACTCAACGGGAAACCTAATTGGGAGTGGGTTTTTGAACACTTGAGTAATGAAAAGATGATAATATGTGATGTATGGTTTGTTGGGATGCGTTCCCTATTTGGAAGTTAAAGTCTTGCGCAAGTGGTTTTCGGGACCCTTGAATGGAGTAGTTGTATTCGGACCCTAGGTGGTTTGGTGTAAGGAGGGATTCGGGCAAGGCCCCTATTTTACCGTCTCTTTTGAGGCCCTGTAGTTGGCGCTACTGTCACGACCCCGCTCCCTGTACCCAAGGGTTAAGTATCGTGATGGCCAGTAACTGAAGTTACTTTCGGCCAATTCTGAAATAAATTAATAAATGCAAGCGGAAGTAATATTTAAGGGTATCAAAATAATCATCGGAGCTTCTATTTTTTATTACAAAATTACGCATAATAATATATAATAAATCATATATTTTCTTAACTGAGATTAAATAATATTAGTATAAATTCTATACAATAATTAAGAATGTGGGTTGTTACAATCTTCCCTCATTTTAAAAATTTCGTCATCGAAATTTGCCATGTGTAAGCTATCCGCTGCGCATTCTGATAAATATATTATTAGATGATTAATCTGATAGAAAATAGTACCTCAAAAAAAATTTACCAAAAATAACTCATTGTCTAGTTGCCAAAAATTAGTTTGGGCCAAAATGAGAAATAATTGGTGACTTTAAAAACTTTCCACTCGTTTTGTTTACGATAAAAATAAATAAAAATGAGAACACAATGGCAGAATTATATGCAAGAATTGAAAATTTTGAGATAAACTTTTTATTGATGGTAAATAGTTTCAAAATTAGTATCTTTAAAATTTGAATCCTCTTTTTAAAAGTCAAAATAAATTTTTTTTTTGATTACTGAATTGAAAATTATATGTATTTAATTATATTATAATTTTGGTGGGTGCTTGAACGCGACATCCTTTGTTTCTTTTCCTTCTTTTACTGTAATAAATATAAATTATATCTAATATCCTTCACAAATTAGGCACACTAAAAAAAAAATCTATTATATATATATAATCATATAAAATTATAATATAATTAAATCGACGAATAAAATATAATAATTCGGTACTAATTACCCACTATCCCACTTCTTAAATGTGCATGTGTCCTATGCTCCAATGATGATTTTTTTTTTTCTAAAAAAAATAAACCATTGCTCTGATACCATTTGTCACGACCCGCTCCCCGTACCCAAGGGTTAAGCATCGTGATGGGTCAGTAACTGAAGTTACCTTCGGCCAATTCTGAAACAAATTAATAAATGCAAGCGGAAGTAATATTTAAGTAAGGGTACCAAAATAATCATCGGAGCTTCTATTTTTTATTACAAAATTACGCATAATAATATATAATAAATCATATATTTTCTTAACTGAGATTAAATAATATTAGTATAAATTCTATAGAATAATTAAAAATGTGGGTTGTTACAATCTTCCCTCATTTTAAAAATTTCGTCCTCGAAATTTGCCATGTGTAAGCTATCCGCCTGCGCACTCTGATAAATATATATTAGATGATTAATCTGATAGAAAATAGTACCTCAAAAAAACTTTACCAAAAATAACTCATTGTCTAGTTGCCAAAAATTAGTTTGGGCGAAAATGAGAAATAATTGGTGACTTTAAAAACTTTCCACTCGTTTTGTTTACGATAAAAATAAATAAAAATGAGAACACAATGGCAGAATTATATACAAGAATTGAAAATTTTGAAATAAACTTTTTATTGATGGTAAATAGTTTCAAAATTAGTATCTTTATAATTTGAATCCTCTTTTTAAAAAGTCAAAATAAATTTTTTTTTTTTATTACTGAATTGAAAATTATATGTATTTAATTATATTATAATTTTGGTGGGTGCTTGAACGCGACATCCTTTGTTTCTTTTTCCTTCTTTTACTGTAATAAATATAAATTATATCTAATATCCTTCACAAATTAGGCACACTAAAAAAATTTATTATATATATAATCATATAAAATTATAATATAATTAAATCGACGAATAAAATATAATAATTCGGTACTAATTACCCACTATCCCACTTCTTAAATGTGCATGTGTCCTATGCTCTAATGATGATTTTTTTTTTCTAAAAAAAAATAAACCATTGCTCTGATACCATTTATCACGACCCGCTCCCCGTACCCAAGGGTTAAGCATCGTGATGGCCAGTAACTGAAGTTACCTTCGGCCAATTCTGAAACGAATTAATAAATGCAAGCGGAAGTAATATTTAAGTAAGGGTACCAAAATAATCATCGGAGCTTCTATTTTTTATTACAAAATTACGCATAATAATATATAATAAATCATATATTTTCTTAACTGAGATTAAATAATATTAGTATAAATTCTATAGAATAATTAAAAATCTGGGTTGTTATAGCTACACGGTACATAACCGTTGGTAGGCATCCGAGGTTAGTTCTGCAACAAAGCAGCAAAAGAGGGGGCATACCGAATAATCCGCGTCCGATTCTTGTGGTTGGGAGGAGGAAATCTCTTTGGGGGATTTCTAGTTTACTAACATCTAACTTAACCCTTTATTTATTTATTTGAGTATCATGCTTTACTACTTGATGTTATAATTGTGATTACGTATTGGACTGGGAAAAAGGGATGGAGTGTGTGTGTGTTTACTGGGCATTCAAAGCTCACGGCGTATCATGCCAGGTGACGAAGAGGAACTCATAGCTGGAGACGACGAGCCTGAAACCTTTGAAGACTTTTGGCTATCCTAGAAAAATTAGAAGTTTCTTTTTGGATATTTTGTAAGACTCATGTGAAGATTTAAGCTTTCTTTTGGGATGTAATGTAATGGAACCATCTTTTGAATTAAGTATATTGTGGTCGTTGTGTATTTGTATTCTACGTATATGTATGAACCTTATCGTTGCTCATGAGACCTTGTGTCAATACCTTTTAAGATCTGTCAAAAGGGTAGTACGCTGCCTAAGAAAGCTGGACTTAGAAGCGAGGCTATTTTGACTCCTCTGGCGATCTGGGATCTTACTTGGTTATTGACCATAGGACTCATTAGTGACTCTCCCTTGACTGCAACCAATAATGTAGAATCGGGGCGTCACAACTTGGTATCAGAGCCTAGGTTCAACCCTTAACCCTCGCAACCCTATACGCGACTCTAGAAGCCCTTTCCCCTTTATCTTATTTTATTCTATCACGCTATTATAAGAAGATTAACTAACAAAATCTTTTCCACCTTTGGATGTCATCAAGGGACTATCCAGGACGCGGCGTCAGTCTCGACTCGTGCGGTACTTTCCGTATGCAAGGAAGGAGGGCCATGTCTGTTAGCCCCTGTTTTAGCCGCTGACGCTATATAAGTGCCGCCGAGGAAATGATCAGAACCGAGAGAAGTAAGGTGGAGACGGAGTACTCCAGCTATACGAGGGAGCAGAAGAGGTCCCTGGTGCGGCGCTGCCTACAATTCTTGAGCCGGGCAATGAAGAAGGCGATCCGAATAGAGCAAGATGATCAGAGGATGGACTTCTTGATACACCAAGCTTTGACCACCAGAGCATACCGCCGACCACCAACTCCGACTGAAAGTCACGCATTTTCTTATCAGGAGCCAGGCAACCATCAACCAATGAATATGGAGCAGTCACCAGAACAGCAAGGAGCAAACCCAGCCTACCCTATAGAGGTGTCATCTGAACACAATCCTCCCTCGCCAATGTACACCCCCAGAACCAAGCCACTGACTCCGCTGATGAAGACCCAGAAGAAGACTTTGATTGGTCAGGAAACGAGAATTAATTCGAGGGATAGTAAAACTAGAATTTTGTAAGATCTACTGATGGGGATCCTTAGAATAAGATAGCCTGAACTTGTAATGCGTAGATGCTCTTTGAATGTAACTCCAATATACGAGCCCTTTTGTAATGATGCCTATTATAATATATGAATGATGTGTTGATCTATGTTATTGATTGTTACTTGCTTTAGTGCACCCTAAGGAAACTAAACCTTTATTTCAAATCTAAGTAGTAAGATTTTCTAAGACTGGAAACCAACTCACCACGTGCCATGAATAGAATGGTGGACACGCGAGCTAATGGCTATACCGAAACCAGCAACAATGTACGAAACCATCCTAGAAATCAACACAGACCCATCCCCGTAGGGGCTGACATCCCCAATAACCTAGGTCATCAAATTTTGGAGGAACTAGGGCAAATAAGGAACAATCGGCAGAATGAGAGGACTCGACTCTTTTCTGAGTTTCGGAAGCAGAGGCCCCCAAGGTTCACAGGCATACCGGACCTGAAGATAGCTGAAAATTGGCTTCGGTAGATAGAGAAAATGCTAGACACCATGGGCATAACCGAGGCCGCTGATAGAATAGCTTTGGCAGTATTCGAGCTTGATGATGAGGCTGACCATTGGTGGGAGTTAATCAAGAATACTCGTGACGTAGCGAGCCTATCATGTAACCAGTTCAGGGAACTATTCCTAAATAAATATTTCCCAAGTACTATCCACCGAGAACGAGTCAAGGAATTCCAAAACCTGGAACAAGGAAATATGACCGTGACCCAGTATGCTGCAAAATTTGAAGAGCTAGCTCGTTACGCAACCAGATACGTAGCAAATGATGAAGAGAAAGCAAGGATGTTCGAGTGGGGACTGGACCTTACAATCAGGGGAAGAGTTCTTCCGCAACGACTCCCCTCATATGCCAAGGTGCTGGAAACGGCATTAGCATCTGAAAGGGAAGTAAACGACGCCAGGAAAGCTTGGAACAAGAGAAAAGGGGGTCAGGCGTCTATTGGACCTCAGAGGAACCAGAAGGGAAGCATGACCTCAAAGCCCTACTCCAGACCACAACCACAACAGCAACGACAGCAACCGTAACGACAGATCCAGAGAGGAGGCTATCAACAAAGGCCGATGGGACAAATCCAGTGCTTTCATTGCCAACAATTAGGGCACAAAAAGAGCGAATGCCCCCAACTTCCTCCATTTGGATACCAAGGAGGAGGTTCCGGAGCAAATGCCCAGGCATTAAGTGGGCAGAAGCCTCAGACAAATAAGACAGGATCTACCAGGCAGCAGCACCAGAGGAGTGGAGGAACTTAGAATGCCAAGGCCAGTGGCAACCAGAAGGCAACCGGCAGAATCTTTGTCCTGTAAGAGGAAGAAGCGGACCCGTCTGTAATTGAGGGTAATTTAATACTATACAATTCTTGGGTGCATGTTTTATTTGATATCGGTGCATCACATTCTTTTATATCCTTTGCTTGTGCTAAGTCATTAGAACTTGTAGGTGAGCCTTTAGAAACGGCCTTGAGTGTAATGTCACCTATGGGAGGATGCATTCGGGTAGGATTGATTTGTAAGGATTGTAAAATAGGAATGTCGAACCTACGCTTAACTTGCGACCTTCGTGTCGTGGAAATGTTGGACTTCGATATCATCTTGGGCATGGACTGGTTGTCTGCCCACCGAGCGGTGATCGACTGTCGTCAGAGGAAGTGGTAGCTCACACGCAAGATGGAACATGTTTCCAGTTTAAGGGGGATAGACAAGACCCCATGGCTTCAACAAAACATCGGATGCAGTGGCATGATCAACTTGCTGGTAGGATAGCAAGTCTGATTCTAAATGAGGAGGGCCAAGGAGAAATAGAACTTCCGCGCGTAGTATGCGATTATGCAGATGTATTTCCTATGGAATTACCAGGATTGCCGCCAACCCGGGAAGTAGACTTTAGCATCGAGCTGCAACCTGGAACTACCCCAATATCCATGGCTCCGTATCGTATGGCACCAGCAGAACTACAAGAATTGAAGACACAACTATAGGAATTGCTCGAGAGAGGATTCATTAGGCCAATTACTTCGCCATGGGGAGCACCCGTGTTGTTTGCTAAAAAGAAGGATGGGTCGTTGAGGCTTTGCATCGATTATCGTTAACTCAATCGAGTCACGATTAAGAACCGATACCCGCTCCCAAGGATTGATGACCTTTTTGACCAACTTAGAGGCTCAAGGTGCTATTCAAAGATCGATCTCAGGTCAGGTTACCATCAACTACGAGTCAAGGAGGAGGATATACCAAAGACTGTCTTTCGTACTAGATATGGCCACTATGAGTTTGTAGTAATGTCCTTTGGACTAACCAATGCACTGGCAGTATTCATAAGCCTAATGAATAAGATTTTTAGACCATACCTTGACCAGTTTGTAGTAGTGTTCATTGATGACATCTTGGTATATTCAAGGTCTGAAGAAGAGCATGAGCAACATTTAAGGACTGTCCTCCAAGTTCGTAGGGATAATCGGTTATATGCCAAGGCGAGTAAATGTGAGTTCTGGTTGAATGAAGTAAAATTCTTAGGGCATGTGGTATCAGAGAATGGGATTGCGGTGGATCCAACCAAGATGGAGGCAGTATTAGATTGGAGACAACCAAAAATCGTGTCAGAAATCCGCAGCTTCTTAGGATTGGCCGGTTATTACCGGAGGTTCATCCAAGATTTCTCCAAACTAGCTAAACCAATGACTCGTTTGACGCAAAAAGGAGTAAAGTATGAGTGGGATGAAGCTTGCGAAAAATCCTTCCAAGAGCTAAAGAAGAGGTTAACTAGTGCGCCAATTTTGACCATCCCAGAATGAGAAGAGGGGTACACTGTGTATTGCGATGTGTCTAAAGAAGGGTTAGGTTGCGTGCTCATGCAAATGGAAAGGTAGTTGCGTATGGATCCAGGCAGTTGAAACCTCATGAGTGCAACTACCCCACACATGACTTGGAGTTAGCAGCCGTAGTTTTTGCCCTAAAGCAATGGCGACATTACCTGCATGAGGAACAATTTGAGATTTTCACAGATCACAAGAGTCTGAAGTATCTATTCACACAGAAGGACCTTACCTTGAGACAGAGACGATGGATGGAGTATCTTGAGGATTTCCAGTTCACTCTCTCATATCACCCCGGTAAAGCCAATGTAGTAGCAGATGCTCTAAGTGGCAAAAGCAAAGGGATGATAGCTAAGATCTCCGTCAAGGAATGGGATATGGTTAAGACACTCAATGAGTTTAGAATCCAAGTAGAATCTCAAGATACAAGAGCATATCTTAATGCGCAGAAGGTGATGCTTAAGTTGATGAATGAGGTCATGGCGGCCCAGAAGCACGATCAAGAGGTAGCCTATATCAAGGGACGTCTGGAATCAGGAGAACCCATGCCCGATTGGGTAATTCACCCCGATGGGAGTTTAAGATACCAAGGTAGATTGTTTGTACCAAGTGACGAGTTACTTAGAGAAAAGGTATTGAAGGAATGTCATCATTCTGCGTTTGCGGTACATCCAGGAGGGACTAAAATGTACCAAGATTTGAAGAGGTAGTATTAGTGGAATGGAATGAAGAAGGAAGTGGCTAAATTTGTAGCAAAATGTCTGACATGCCAACAAGTGAAGGCGGTACATCAGAAACCAGGGGGAATGTTACAACCTCTACCGATAGCCGAATAGAAGTGGGAGTATGTGACAATGGATTTTATGACAGGATTGCCTAAGTCACCTAGGGGGCGCGATGCTATATGGGTAATAGTGGACCGTCTCACCAAGTCAGTACATTTCTTACCCTATAAGATGACCGACACTTTAGAGTCTATGTGCAGACTCTACATTGGGGAGATCATTCGACTACATGGAATTGCGGTATCTATTGTGTCAGATCGTGATCTACGATTCACCTCTTGATTTTGGGGGAGCCTGCAGGAAGCTCTTGGTACTGAGTTATGTTTTAGCACTGCCTTTCACCCACAGACAGATGGACAATCTGAACGCACCATCCAGACACTCGAGGATATGTTGAGAGCTTGCGCAATGGATTTTCAAGGAAGTTGGGAACGACACCTACCCCTAATTGAATTCGACTACAACAACAGCTTTCAAGCTAGCATCGGTATGGCGCCCTTTGAAGCATTATACGGATGACCTTGTAGATCGCCGATTTGTTGGACGGAGGTGGGTGATGCAAATCTGATAGGACCCAAACTTGTTCTAGAGACTACTGAGAAGGTCAAATTGATCTGACAATGGTTAAAGACTGCTTAAGACCGTCAAAAGAATTATGCAGATAGGAGGAGAAGACCATTGATGTTTGAAGTAGGCAGCCACGTGTTCCTAAAGGTGCAACCCAGGTGTGGAGTCGTACGTTTTGGAAGAAAGGGAAAGCTATCACCACGATATATTGGACCTTTTGAGGTATTGGAAAGATTGTGTGAAGTAGCATATAGACTAGCTCTACCCCCGCAGTTAGCAGGGATACACAACGTCTTCCATGTATTTATGTTGAGAAAATACATCGCTGACTCGACACACGTCCTCAAATGGGAAGAGATCAGTCTTGACAACTATGTTACATTTAAAGAAGGACCGGTAGCAATACAGGATAGTTGAGAGAAGAACCTTAGAGGCAAGACGGTTCACTTGGTGAAAGTGCTACGGCGTCATCGGGGAATTGAGGAATCTACTTGGAAACGCCAGGATTGGGTGACGGCAAACTACCCCAAGCTTTTCGAAGGCAGTATGTAGTTGAATTTCGAGGATGAAATTGTTTCAAGGGAGATAGGTTGTGAAGCCCTTGAAATATGTATTCACTTTAAAGACCCTAATGCTTGAATTATTTTCTTAAAGCCCCTCGGTTACTTGAATTAATTTGAATCTTGTCGGTTAGCATTACTTTTTTTTTTTATTTTATCAAAACATGAATTATCCTAGCCGGATTAGGTTCCCTAACCTAATTTAATTAAATTCTGCATAAGTAGGGTTCCAATACATGTATTTAACTCCAAACCCTCACTCTTTATTTAAATTCAAAATTTACCCCAAAAACTAGTACATGTACCCTTGTACCATCAGTACCATCAATCAAGTGATATATATATATACACCTTGAGGAGTGTGCCCTAGAACCTAAATTGATTAAAAAATAGCCCCTTCACCCTTCCCTAGGGCCGACCATTCTAAGAGAAAGTGAGGAGACAATTTTCAAAATTTATCATATCATGAAATTCTAGAAAAACCACAAACCTAGTACCCTAGACCTAGGATGCTAATTCCAAAACTAGTTCCATTTCAACTAGATGTTTCCTAATCCTTGAGTAAGCCTCCCAAATCACTCCTATTCCTTTAAACTTCAAACAAATCCTAACCTTTCCATCCATTTCCAACTAATGGGCTTTTACGACATTTTACATCAAAAATTGTCTATAAATACCAACATCCCCTAGCTTGGCAAGCACAAACAACACACTCACACACACATTCGGCTAGAGGAGAGAAAGGAGAGCAAGAGAGAGAAGTCTAGAGAGGAAGAGGGAGGAAGAAGAGAGCCTTCTTGTTCAAAGCTTAACAAGTAAGCCACAACACAACCTTTTCTTTCATTTTCCTTTTTCAAATACATGTTTCTAATGGTTCTAAATAATGTTTTCAGATATGTTTTTGATGAGTTACTTGTGTTAAAGGTGCTAAGAGTTGAGTATTGACTCTACCTCTCTTGTATTTTTCCCATTTTGGCACAAAACCATCTTTTTTCATACAAATTTCTCAAACTTTCCAAAGGCACACTTCCAAGTAAATTTTCTAAGTTTAAGGTACGTTAGTTGGCCTGTTTTCATCACAAAAGAAATGAAAATTTTCCCTTGGTGGACCCCTTTTCTCATAAATCTTCTTGTTTTGGGCATGGTACCTTAGAATCTGTTTTTTGCAGCCCACTTCCAAAAATTCCAGAAAAATGTATAAAATTATTTTGGACCTCTATTTTATGTCAAAATCTTCCTTGAGGAGTTAGCTTTCAACTAAAATTGGTTTCATCAAAAAACATTAAGCGGTTTGCAAGAAAATCAAATTTTCGTAACGGTCGATGGATCTGGACAGAATCTAGACAGCGCTGGGATGTTTTCTAAATAACTTGAAATCTAGAAAAGCAATCCCATTTCCGAAATATGTTCTAGAAACTAGATCAAATTCTCTACGAACCATAGGAAGGCCGAGTCCGGTGAAAGATCTAGAATTGTCCTTTCATTTTAATCTTTATGTGATATTAAATCTGGAAATTTCATTATGCCTGGATGTTTTATGCCCTCGTATTCATGAAAATGTTTATTAGCTTATGAGCATATTTTGGCATGATATTATATGTGTTATGGTTATGTTATTTATTTTCCTCATCTTAAGGATGCATGCTTATGTGGATATTATTGTCTTGTAAGTTGGACTAACCTTGATGTAAAACATTTAACTCAACGGGAAACCTAAATGGGAGGGTATTGGGTTTTCGAACACTTGAGTAATGAAAAGATGATAATATGTGATGTATGGTTTGTTGGGATGCGTTCCCTATTTGGAAGTTAAAGTCTTGCGCAAGTGATTTTCGGGACCCTTGAATGGAGCGGTTGTATTCGGACCTTAGGTGGTTTGGTGTGAGGAGGGATTCGGGCAAGGCCCTATTTTACCGTCTCTTTTGAGGCCCTGTAGTTGGCGCTACACGGTACATAACCGTTGGTAGGCATCTGAGGTTAGTTCTGCAGCAAAGCAGCAAAAGAGGGGGCATACTGAATAATCTGCGTCCGATTCTTGTGGTTGGGAGGACGAAATCTCTTTGGGGGATTTCTAGTTTACTAACATCTAACTTAACCCTTTGTTTATTTATTTGAGTATCATACTTTACTACTTGATGTTATAATTGTGATTGCGTATTAGACTGGGAAAAAGGGATGGGGTGTGTATGTGTTTACTAGGAATTCATAGCTCACGGCGTATCATGCCAGGTGACGAGGAGGAACTCATAGCTGGAGACGACGAGCCTGAAACCTTCAAAGACTTTTGGCTATCCTAGAAAAATTAGAAGTTTTTTTTGGATATTTTGTAAGACTCGTGTGAAGATTTAAGCTTTCTTTTGGGATGTAATGTAATGGAACCATCTTTTGAATTAAGTATATTGTGGTTGTTATGTATTTGTATTCTACGTATATGTATGAACCTTATCGTTGCTCATGAGACCTTGTGTCAATACCTTTTAAGATCTGTCAAAAAGGTAGTGCGCTGCCTAAGAAAGCTGGACTTAGAAGGGAGGCTATTTTGACTCCTCCGGCGATCTGGGATCTTACTTGGTTATTGACCATAGGACTCATTAGTGACTCTCCCTTGACTGCAACCAATAGTGTAGAATCGGGGCGTCATAACTCAGTCGAGGGAGATGAAGCAGTAAAGTATCTGTTCCCATATAAGGCCATTCTACAGGTTGAAGAAGAGATTTGGACTATGTACTTTGACGGAGCGTCTAATCAGTACGGGTATGGGATAGGGGTGTTGCTGATAGCACCCGACAATTCCCACATACCCTTAGCCTTCAAACTCCGGTTCAAGGTATTAAACAATGAAGCAGAGTATGAGGCATGTATCGTCGGCTTGGAAGCCGCGCTGGAACTCGGGGCAAAACCGTTGGACATCATTGAGGACTCGAACCTGGTTGTGTCTCAAGCAAAAGGAGACTAAAAGGTTAAAGAAGAAAGGATGAAAATCTATCACCAAACCCTGGACGTTCTAATCCCTAGGTTTGAGAAGTTAACCTTCACCCATCTGTTAAGAGAGAGCAACAGGTTCGCTGACGCTTTATTAACTCTATCTTCCATGATAGGCATCCCTTTGGGAGTCCGGATGCGTCCAATCATCATTGAATAGAGGTATATGCCAGCCTACGAGCTGATTGCCGCTATAGATGAGGTACAAGATCAGAACCCCTAGTGTCATGACAGCTGGAACTTCTTGGAAAATGAGGCTTATCCGCCAGGGGCAAATACCAAAGATAAGAGGGCAATACGAAGAATGGCTGCTCAATTCATCATCTGCAGGGGTAAATTGTACAAACGGGGCCATCTTGGGATGCATAAACTGTGTGTTGATGCTGAAGAGTCGGGGCACCTAATGGATGCCATCCACGGAGGAGAGTGCGGATCGCATATGAGCGGAGTGATGCTAGCTCGGAAGATTCTCAGACAGGGTTACTACTGGTCAACAATGAAGGAGGATTGTATTGGTTTTGTTCGGCAATGCCACAATGCCAGATCCATGCAAACTGCATGAACATCCCGCTGTTGAAGCTGTACAACATGACTTCGCCATGGCCATTTTCAGTTTGGGGAATTAATGTTATTGGGGCAGTTACTCCGAAGGGATCGAATGGGCATGAGTACATCCTGGTGGCGATAGATTACTTTACAAAGTGGGTCGAGGCCCAATCCTATGCAGTGCTGAAGGCATCGCATGTAGCTAAGTTTATCAGGAATAACATTATCTGTTGCTATGAGGTCCCGAATGAGATCATCTCGGATAATGGTTCCCACTTCAAGAAGGAAGTGATCGACTTGTTGGAGAAATACAACGTGGCTTTTCATAAGTCATCCACATATCGGCCGCAAACCAACAGAGCTGTTGAGGCCGCCAACAAGAACATCAAGCACATTCTACAGAAGATGATGGAAACCTATAGGGATTGGCTAGATAAGTTGCCATTTGCTCTCTGGGGCTACAGAACATCAATTCAAACTTCTATCGGGGCAACTCTGTATTCCTTGGTTTATGAGATGGAGGCTGTTCTGCCGATTGAAGTTGAAGTTCCCTTGCTGTGGGTGATGGTTGAGTGCCAAATAGCGGAATCAGATTGGCAACAGAGCAGGTTTGAGGAACTCGTGTTGTTCGATGAAAGAAGGCTGAAAGCACTGTACCACATTCAAGGTTATCAATGCAAGATTGCCAGGGCTTTCAACAAGAAGGTTAAGTTCAAGAATCTGAAAGAAGAGGATTTGGTGCTCAAAGACAACCGAGCTCCTATCCACGACCCTAGGGGCAAGTTTAGACCCAATTGGATTGGTCCTTACGTCATCAAGTCTATCTGGTTGGGTGGAGCTATCATTCTGATGGATTTAGATGGCCTTGAGTTCTCCCAACCTATCAACATGGACAAGTTGAAGAAATACTATCCCTGAGCGACTCACTAGGCCGAAAACCCGAAAGGGCGACCTAGGCAAAAGTCAGAGCACAAAAAATTTGAAATGAGAAAAACTGAGCTCGCAAGGTTGAAAACCCAGAAAGAGTAGCCTTGGCAAAAGTTAGAGCACAAAAGAAGAGTGTTAATACACGAGTGAACCCGAACCGAACTACGTAAGGCTTGATTCCCATCTTTGGGATACGTAGGCAACTTCATTCTGAAATCCAGCCATAAACACTTCCAATCAACTGTGTCCATGTGATTGTTTTTGGTCATTTTTGTCTTTTCTGCATCCAAGAGTTCGGTTGTGATCGCCAGTGCAGTGCTATTCAGACAAGAGGCAACTTTCCAGTTGTTGGATTTGGGGTTGTACATCTTAGTGATAGATCTCGGGTGTGTCCAGTTGTGATCCATATCGGAAATGGTTTTGAAAAGTTTTAATAAAAGTTGATTTTATTCAAATTAATCTTTTTACAACTTAGACCATTTTTGGACCAACACGAAAAATTTTCAGTGCCCACAACCTTCAATTTCATTGATTTCAATACAGAGTTCTCCCACTATTGATACAAATTGAAGTTTCTTTTTTTATTACATTCAAAAAGAAAACTTGAAAGTATAGATTAAAGCAATAAACTTGGGGCACAGTCAGGTGTTCCTGCGTCCCCTCCCAGAGCTTGTGGAAGCCTCAGATGCCAAAGTAGGCCCAGTTTGTGCCTCATCTTTAAGCCAAGCTATGCATTCGCCAGAAAGGGCACAACTGAAATTGGGAGCGGGGACCAAAAGTTCTCTCGTCCTCCATGCAGTGGTATATCGAGCTAGATGTGAGCCTTTGATCAGATATGAAGTTGGGTATTCCACTCCCTCTTCCAGGCAAGTCTGGTCGTGTCCGAATTGACGTCAGAACCGGAATGGAAAGTAGAAGACATAGTGTGTCAGGCCAATCAGCTGAATGCCAGGCTGCCGGGACATGCTGTAGCTCATCTCAGGCAGATCAAATTAGGGGCAATGCCAAGCGATGTCAACAGCAGATCGAGTGCACATCCATTCGCACCACCAGGCTTCATTTGGGGCATCAACTAGCCGTGGGCGAAAGAAATAGCCACGTGCTAAATATGCTGGGCAAGAGTCCACTACTTTCAGTTTGTCCATGAGCCATATTTGGGAAGGGATGAAAAATAAGAGAGATTAAAGAATAGAGAGGTGTACGTGGAGAGAAAAAGCAAGAAAAAGGTTTTGAGAGAAAAACAGAGCCTGTGGGCTGAGTGATATGAGAAACACGTATGAGAAGGGTGGGAAACATTACCTGCAAGAGTAGTGGACTTCCTGCGAACTTGGTCGTTTCCCGGCGATGAAAAGCATCCAAACCCATTAAAGTCTCGGCCAGTGTCAAGCCAATGCAGCTCTTGCCCTCTTTCAAGCCTTGGGCCACTTCGATCAAGCGAATGGTAGACCCTCCGAAGCCAAGGGCAAGTAGAAAATAAGACAACATGCACAAGCAAAGGGCATGTCGCCGAAAACTTTACAAAAGATGATCACCGCGGTCACCGGCGCCAGAAAACCGATGAATCAAGCTGGGAATATCCAACTCCCCGTTGCGAATCAGAGACTGAGCATCATGCAAAGTAAGTCCACACATCCGTCCTAAAGCTTGGATGTGACTAAAATGCGACTGAGGCAAGATTTCTTCGTCGCGTCGGGATTCCATCAAAGCTTAAAACCCTTCAAAAGTGGGGCACATCTCTTGTCCCCCAAAGCTGAAAACATGAGTAATCGGATTCCAACACCTAGCCGTGGCATGGAGAAACGGAAAACACAGCGGGGTACGGCTCAGCGTGAATAGTGCATTTATCCCGAAACCTCGGAAATTCAGCTTTTCCGAGCCATCTAGAGCTACAATCCACTCGGAAAGTTTTTTCGCAAAGAATGATTCCATTTGAAGCAAAAGCAGAGCTGAAATGCAGAAAACACGAAGCTGGAGCTTTTGTAGAGGATAAGGTGCTGAGTGGAAGATAGGTGGCAGCAATCTGGAGATTCTCAACAATAGTAGCCGACCGTCCATGTTTGCAGCCGATCGGCTAGTACTAGTGGCCGATAACCATTGTTGGTGGCCGGCAACTTCCCCTTTTGGTCGGTGGCCTTTGTCTTTGCCCTCTGGCCCTTCCAAGTGTTGAAAATGCCAAGAAACTGTGCTTATTCCCACTTTTGGTGCATTTCTTTTGTCTTTCTTTAAGGTTTTTGTTAAAATTGCTTATCGAGTTGTTGCATTGTTTACCAAGTTGTATTTGTATTGCTTATCAAGTTGTTGCAATCTGTTTATCGAGTTGTATTTTTGTTGTTTATTAAGTTCTTGTCTTGCTTATCGAGTTGTATTTACATTTGATTGGCCTGTCAAGGCCTTGTGTTGTTTATCAAGTTATTTTGTTCTTTTAGTTGTTAGTCGGTTCACTACCTGATTAAGGCAATGCAATTAAAAAACAATCTCATTTTCATACTGTGCAATGTTATGCGATGCTCAGAATATACAATGCAACACTTTTTGAACAAAAAGTTATTTTCATTTCCAATCATGGTCACCTTTTGCAGTACAAGTTTTTAAACAAAATAAAACTGCCTGTGTTTGTGCAAAGTGCCAATACAACTAGCAAAAAGAAAAGAAACTAAAAAAAAGAAACATCTGGATCGGCACCAGCCACCTCAAGAACAAGAGGCCCTCTTTGCCCTCTTCCTGAGCATGGCCTCGGAGCCGTCACCATCAGCGCCGCTGGTTGAATCTGAACCGGAGCCATCTCCAGCATCATCACCGCCCTAAGCGGACTCTGATTGTGGGCTCGTTGGCTCCTCGTCCTCGTCAAACTCATCGTCATCTGGGACAGGACCCCGTGAACTGCTCTGGGTATGAGTACGCCTAGCCCTACCTTGACTGTGTGTCGACATCCCGCGTCCCTCTCTCCCTACTACCGAGGGAGGCACTAAAGGTCCTGCTGCAGCTCCCGCTGGGGCGCTTGATAGGGCCGGCATCTGAAAAGGGATTTGAAAATGACAGTTTGCCAGAATACATTAGTTGTGATATATGTCAGAAGCAATGTATCAAATGCAGTATACCAGATTTAAAAGATGAAGTGCCGTGAGCAGTAAATGATTGCAGTGTATGAATGCCGTGAGCAATATATGATTGCAGTGTATCAATGCAGTATTGATAATGATTGATAATGAAATGTGTCAGATTAGTATGGAGCAGATTATAGAGGGTTTTAGAATCTAGGTTGAAGGAACTTACCAGGATGCCGTAAATGCTGAGTAGGTCCATGCCCGTCTGCGCTATCCCCATCAGAGAAGCTGACAGCTCGAGAGCCTGCTCGGTGTACTCTATGGATGCTTGTAAAGGTGTTGAGATGATTAGTAATTTACAAAGCATAAACTAAAATGAATTGAATATGCAGAACGTAAAGTATGGTACATACTGGGCTCGGGCCTCGAACTCTGACCTCGTGACCAACTGGTGTAGGCTGGATGGGAATCTGATAATTCTCTCCAGCGCTCAAGCAAAATTCGAAATCGGGATGTCTCCCAAGCACCGGCAAACTGATCTCTGACCCCGGTAGGCATCACTGCCCACGGTTGCCAGGTGATCTGCAAATAGCGAATGTGCAGGTTATTAGCTGCCGTCGGAGATATAATATGAAGTAAAGCTGAAATGACTGAAATGTTTGGGTTACCTCTGCTGCGGCTACAGTGTCGAAAAATCAGCGGAAAAAGGAGAATGACTATCGGGATCTCCACTGGCATCTCCCGTCGTATCTGTGCGAGTACAGCACCATAAAAGCTATCTCAACCTCTGGCTCTAGGGCGAGCCTCGGGAAATAGGCATACACCCATAGCTACAAAATGTAAGAGGGTAACAGTGAGTGTATGTCAAGACAAATGCAGATAAAACAGGAATCAGATGATGTGCAATGCATTGTACAGTGTGAGTGGTGTACAGATAATGTAAAGTAGTAGATAGTGTGTGTAATGTGCAGTGTACGGAGTATAAGTAATGTAAAGCGGAAATGTAAAGCAGAGGAAAAGGACATACCTCCCAGGCCCTCCAGTATCCTCCCAGCAGATGCCCGCTCTGGCGAGAAGAGGAGCTCATGTATCCATATAATGTGGCCAAGCCTGCGCCGCCCCAATCGTAAAGTCGGACGCGAGACAGGTCCACCAAGGCGCTCAGAAGGTAGAGCCCGACAGTGTTCGCCCAGTTGGCAAACAAAGTACTACCAAATAAGAACATGAGGAACCCCCGGGCGTAGTACTCGGTCTCCTCGCGGGTCGTCGGCATCATTCCTCTGAAATGGTCGGCGACCCATGAATATCGTACCATCCCTAGTCGGGAGAGGGGTGGGCGAATCCCCAGCAAGTGGATCTGAGCGGCCTCCCACTCGCCCATGTCGGTGTCGTAAGGAATCGGATGACCTCCTACTCCTATGCCGGTGAGCATAGAGAAGTCAAAGGGAGTCATCGTCATCTCCCCAGCTGTGGAGAAATGGAGAGAATCGGTGGTATCCCACCACCTCTCTACTAAAGCGCCCAGTAGAGACCGACTCGCGATGAGACGTGTGAGTCCCATGCAAAATGCATCGAAGCCAGCCTCGTCGACGATGTGGCGTACAGCATCAGGTAGCTCCATGTACCACTCCTGTGCAGCAATGGTCCCGTACCCACGAAAGGCATGTGAATCCTCCTGTAAGCAGGACAAACAGATGTAAGGCAGTATAAGAAATACAGTGCACAAGTGTGTTCGGGATGAGCAGGTGAAAAGCAGTGTGAACCATATAAGAATTGTGACCTACATTGCAAAAAATGAAGATGAAGTGTATACCTCAGAGGCGCCGTAGGATAAGTGTGATCCGGCTCACGTAGTAGGAGGTCCTCTAGTGCACCTCGCGCAAACCCCCTGAACTGGCGGATGCCGTCGGGAGGCAGCATGTGTACCTCAGAATGGTACGTCGCTGGGTCGAACAGTCGAATGCTGAGCGGCAATGGCTCAAACTCGGGATCCATCTCCTTTCCCAGAGGAGCTCTGTCGTGTGGGATGTCGTCCGCCATCTCGAGGAAGGGTGTGGGAATGGTCGAAAATGTGGAAACTGGCCGGCAATGCCGAAAGTCAACCAAAAGTCAACTCTGAGGGGTGAAAAATGGAAGAAAATGTCAAGGCTCGGAAGAGGGCACGGAAATCAAGCGTAACTCGGGGGAAACAAACCCCAAGAGATGGAAATCGAGAAATGGACACCGAAATCACTTTTCAATCGGTTCAAAATGTTGAAAACTACGAGGGTTTTACGAATTGGATGTTTGTGGGACATTGGAAAACGGGTTTGAAGCTCGGATCGGGGGAGGAAAATGGTCTAGAGCACAAGGGGGAAGGATTTTGGATTTGAGAAAGTGAAAATATAGGGTTTGGAACCCTATATTTAAAAGCCCGAGGTGAAATCTCCAATTTGCCCTGAATCTGCCATAGGTGGCCGATGAGTTCAATTTGTGGCCGATGGGTGGCCGATGACTTCCTGAAGTGGTCGGCGGGCCTCTGGTGCTCTCCTTGAGGGTTGTTTCTTGTTTTGTGCTTTGATCCTTCAAGAAAGTGCAAGGAAAGTACACTTTCAAGCTTAAATAACCTCCGTGGAAGCTCCGAACTGTGTTTTCAACATGTGATGCTCGGTACGTGTGAGAATGTATCCTTTTTAAATTGATTGTAGCTCCTCCGAGAGGTAAGTCGGAGTTTACAACCGAATTGGTCTTGTCAAGACACACATTTCTTCATCAAACATGTTGTTGTTACTGCATCGAATATGCAGTGATTACTGTACATAGAATATGCTTGCTGCATTGTATTGCATTGTACATGTCCTTTCAATTCGCATAGAAGTTGTCCATACCTGTTGCATAGAATGTGCATTGTAAATTGCATGTAATATGCATGTATTGCTCTCGCATGGAATATGCATTTCTCCCTTTGCATAGAACATGCGCCCGCTCATGCTACATAGAATATGCCTTTGTTTTGTTTTCTTGCATGTTGTGCATGAAACATGCCTCTAACATTGTGTCGGAGTTAGTCATCTTTGCATTGTATATGCACTTCTCACACTTGCATAGAATATGCACTTTTCGCATTCGCATGGAACATGCATTTGATATTTAGCATTGAGTATGCTGTTGATCTTGCATGGAATATGCATTGTACTTGTTAAGTTTCTTTCTTATGCAGGCACAATATTGTATGTACGGTTCATTTGAAGCTGGTGTAACCAGACGATATTGTATGTACGGTTCATTTAAAGGGATTCCGGGTAAGATCATTCATGTCCTTTGAACACCTTGCTTTGGTTAGAAGCGTTTGGACCATGTGCCTGACGCTTATACCACTTCGTTGGTTAGAAACATTCGGGTACACCCGGTGTTTACACCAACATGTTTCTTTGGTTAGAAGCGTTTGGACCGTGTGCCCAACGCTTATACCACTTCGTTGATTAGAAACATTCGGGTATGCCCGGTGTTTACATGAACATGTTTCTTTGGTTAGAAGCGTCTGGACTGTGTGTCCGACGCTTATACCACCTCGTTGGTTAGAAACATTCGGGTACGCCCGGTGTTTACACCAACATGTTTCTTTGGTTAGAAGCATTTGGACTGTGTGCTCGATGCTTATACCTCGCTTTGGTTAGAAGTGTTTGGACCGTATATCCGACGCTTATACCACCCTGTTGGTTCGACGCATTGGGTTGTGCGCCCGATGTTTATACCACCCTTGCTTCAGTTAGAAGCGTATGGACCATGTGCCCGGTGCTTATACCTTGTTTTGGTTAGAAACACTGGGCCCGATGTTTATACCACTCTTCGGTGTTTACACCGCTTTCTTTTCCCTCTCGCGTGTGACGCGTTAGGATGCTTTAGTCAAATGCATCTGGATGGTTTCCGATGCTTATACCGCTCTTTGTTTTGGTTGCATAACAGTTGGCTGTGTTTCATTTGTTATTATTGATTCTCGTTCCTCGTGTGTGCCATGTGTTGGGATCTTGTTTGCCGCCTCGGGTGCACCCGACGGTTGTTGTTCTTTACCTCTTTTGTGTGAGGCGCAGTTAAGATTGCATAATTCTCTTACATTCTTTCTGCATGAGATGTGGTTTGGTTCATGTTTACTTGCTTATGTACGAGTTTGCTGTAGCATTTCTTTGCATTACACTTGCATCTAGATGTTTCATTACAGCTCTCATTGCATGATCATAAGTTATGTTCGGCATTATGCATATCATTTGCATTTGGCCCCTGCCTATGGGCGCATCTAGTTTGTTTCGATTGCTTGTCTGTCTAAGTCTTCGGCCTTATCAAAAATGGGTCGTCTCTGGGCTTTAACATTCACTCACGTCATTTCATGACCTCCGAGTTCTATCAAAGAGGGGCAACTGTAGACACCCCATTTTTGACCGTCCTTAAGATTTGGACGTCATCGTTTGAATACTCGATGATCATCCATGTTTGTGTTCGTTTTGAACGCCCGAAGTTCTTGGCGGAGTGCCTTGCCTCTGAGCTTTTGAAACTTGTCTGTTTTGTGCTTGGTTGTGGACCAAGAGCTTGTAGCTTTGTTTCTGGGGAAAAGGGTGACCTATCAGCCAGCCCTACAACCCATCGGCCAGGGATTGTGCCTATCGACCATCAGTGGTGGCCGGTCGGCCCCATTAATGGCCGGCGGCCATTTTTCTGCTTTTTCAAATATTTTATGTGCCAGCTGTGCCAGCTGTTGATCACTGAAACCATCCTCCATACACATGTATGAAGGGATGAAGCAAGCTTTTTGCTTGCTTTTTTCTATATAAGGGGAGGTCCCTCCCCCATTTTGAGGGTTACAAAAATTTAGAGCTGAAATCTCTATCTCTCTCTAGAATTCTCTCTCTCTCCCTATATCATGCTTGGAAGTGAGTTTTCTTCACATATTTGCATACAACTTCTTGACCAAATACCCCTATGAGGTTCCTTAAGGCTTGTTTGGAGTTCCTAGAGTTGGTTTTAGCTCAGAATTCCACCTGTTTTGCTGCTGTGCTTCAAGGGTAAGGCCTTACCCCTTTCAAGCTTTGTTTTAATTAAGTGTTTGGTCATCTCTTTAAAGCTATTTTGACCTGGTTTTTCAACCATAAGAAGTCTGATTTTAAGGTTTTAAAATGGTGGTGTAAGCCTTGTGTGGCTAGGGGGTGGTTCCCTCCCTTTGCTCTTTGGCTTGTAAAACCTTTTGAGCCTTCTTTCAAATCTTTTGAAACCTCCTTTTCTTGGCCTTTGAACCACTGAATTCCAGAGGAATTTCAGTGGTAGAAAGTTGGTTTTGAGGACCAAAATAGGAGGGGGTGGTCCCCCATCGTCATATCTTGTTTGCATGTGTTGATGGCTTAGTAGTTAAGCATGTTTTTCTACCATCTCATGACTTGATCTCAGCATGTCTTTGGCCTTATTTTAACATGTTATGACTCTGTTTTTGGCTGGTTGGGTCACTTGTTGCTTGCCTCTTACACTTGTAGTGTAATCATGCTTACTAGCTTAACATGCTTAATGAGTTAGCCTATCATTTTAGCTTATGTTAGCTCCATCTCAGCATGCTTTTGCTCATGTTTTGTCATGCTTTAACTCTGTTTTGAGTGGTCTTGAGCATATGAGGCTTGCTTTGTATAGCTATAGTGTAAATGGCCTTGACTAGCTTTGAGTTTAAAGGTCTTTAACATGCTTTGCTTGAGTTGTTTGCATGCCATAGCATCATTTCACACATGATTTCAGTGCATGTAGCCTTGTCACACCCTCACATACTTCACTTCTTCATTGCTTTTGAGGGTTGTGTATTGTGCCTTGCTTATGTGCTAACATGTGTGCATGTTCTCTTGGTCTTTTGAGCTTCTATCTCAGCTCATTTTAGACTCTGTTTTGGCATGATTGAGGTCTGTCCACAGTTGGTTTGGCCATTTGAGCTTGGCATTGCATGGTTCTAGTGCAAAGCTCTTCACTAGTTTTATTGCTTAAGTCTCCTAACATGTTGTACAAGAGTTGTTTACATGTTAGAGTCTTGTGTTTCATGCCACATCAGCACTGAAATTCTGCCACCTCCCTCATTTCTTCACTTTTCTATTTGTTGTGAGAGATGGTTAGGCTTAAAGTTGTGTTTAAGCTTGGGATTGAGGCTTATGCTTAAATGGCTTTAACCCTCTTTTGAGGGTTCCTCCTAGTCAAAGGCATGGCCTCTCTCATGTCTTAAGTCATCTTTTAGTTGACCTCTCTCTCATTAGAGGACTTTCACATTTAAAAAAATCAATTAATGAATGGTTTGGTAATCCTAAAATGTGTAAACAAGAATTGAATCAAGTAAAACATGCCAATATAAGCATTTGTGTTACATTGCATTGCATTTGTTTGGATCGGACGTTAATCCAAACACAAGAAATGCAAGACGTTTCATACTCAAAGTGATGAAACGTGTCACGTTTCTCAATCGCCGACACCCTTGATCATGCATGATAGGGTGAAGGCTCTTTAAGTCATATTTGTGCATTCACTAAGCTTGTACAAGCTTGGTTCTTTGGCCATCATGCATGAAAATGCTTGGTTGGTGGCTTGAGAGCCAAGCGCCACACTCTTTTGAGCTTGAGACATGATAAGGAGGGTGGCAGTACATAGATTTCTTTGCAAATACATTGCCATGCCTCTGTTTGCTCTCTGTTGCAGCAAACGGAGGAAGTTCAGGGAAGCAGTGGCCAACCGGCCACGTGTACTAGCCGACCATCCACCAGTGTTGGCCGATGGTCACCAATCATGGCTGATCGGCCATCAGTGTGTTCTTAAGATCAAACATAAGCAATCTGGAGGTTGGCACAATTTTCAGAGGTCCAAAGATGTGCAAACAGAGGCATCTAGAGGCAAGGTGGTGGATTTTCGGGAGGACGCAATCGAGCATGCATATCTCCCTCGCTTCCCGGGGCCTTTCATTTGAATTGCTTAGCTAATTAGTTCATTAGCTTAGTCGTTTTGTAATTAATTAGTTAAGTGTTTAATTAATTAATTCGGTTTGTAGTTAATTAGCTTAGCGTAGCTAGGTATTCAATTCGGTTTGTAATATTTAATTAGGTAGAATAGTTAATTAATTGGTTTGTAATAATTAGCTTTGCTTAGCGTAGTTAGCTTATTTATTCAAACCCTTCTTCGAGAGGGCACAATGTTGTAATAAGCGTGCGTGTGTGTGTGCATGTCTTCCAACCCCACGTCTTTCTCCCTTTTACTTATCCGCTTTCGATGGTTTGTTTTAGGACATTTTTCAATTAGCATACCTTATGCTTTGCATGCGTGCATCATTCATTTGTTTTGCATGCACCGGGCTCGGCGCATCATTCAAACTGCATTGTATTTCTATACCTATTTGAATACACGTATGAAATCGTTGCATTCATATGCCATCTTAGATAGCCGAGTCTATTTAGTTGCATTACTGCATGTGTTGCATTAGGCATCTTGTATAGTTAGAATCATGCATTGTTTCTAACTAGCTTTTTGTTTTGGCTCGGAGTACACTATAAGTGTTACGCTTTAGCATACTTGCATGAGTGTGAGTGTTGCCATGACATCATGCTTGCCATAAGGCTACTTGTTTAAGTGATTAACTACATGAATGCCTGTAGGTGAAGGCTTGATTGCCTGAATTGGAACAACTTGATGATTGTGAGTTTTAAGCCCACTTTGTGAAGTGGCAAAATCACGTTTTCAAGCCCACTTGAGGGTGGCAAATCCGCGCTTTAGCCTACTTGCGAGTAGCACTTTCAAACCATTTTCAAAAACAAACATGAGTTGTTTTGTTCCAATTCTCGCGATTTTTAGTCTATACTTGTATGTTGTGCGCATCACATAGTCAGTTAGCTAATAACCGGATAAGAACACATGTGTTTATAAAACAACATATCATGTTTAGTAGAGGCCGATCCTTTGATCGAGCGAGCAGGGGTGCTTATGTTATGACCTTCCCCTCTCGTACTCAAGTTCCCGAGCCGAGACAACTTTGGTGATGACAGACACGTGGCCTTTGGCACGAGTTAGGGTTTCCTAAATTTCCCAAAAATAAAATATTTAGGTGGCGACTCTGTAATCCGGCAAAGCAGTCCATGTTTGGCGCTTTTTTTGATTCCAAATCGATTTTTCAAAACAATTTGCTAGATTTGGACTCTTTGGTGTTTATCAGTCTCACATTGCACTTTGTGAGATTAGATTCAGAACCGTGACAGGAGTCCGAACTGTAATAAGACCAATTCGCACCTCTCCGAGAGGGGGGCGCGCGAAGAAAGTCGGGTCTACAAAAACAACCAAATGTATTACATTAAATCAATCCAGAATCCTAGATAAAATGTTAAAAAAGTTTGATTATTATAATCTCAAACCTGTTTCAACTCCTTTTGATCCTAGAATGAATTTGAAGAAAAATAATGGTGTGCCTGTATCTCAACTTAGATATTTTCAAATTATTGGATCACCTCTCTATATTGAATCATCATGGGAATCGCAGAGTTGAACCGGCACCTTAGGATCAACCTTGGCATTCCGGCCATTCGGCACTGCTATGCTTTAGCCAAATCCTCCGGTCGGCACAGGCGTTACTTTCTTAGGGCCAAGGACACTAACCACCACTTGGTAACCATGCTTGCCAGCTTTGGCAAACAAGTTGATGATGTGATGGTCAATGTCCGAGGCAACTGGGAATTCGGCGAAGGCGAAGATCGCCTAGACCCTATACCCAGACGGAGGGGTGAACCAGGTTGCCGTGTAACTCGTCATGTTTATTGATCTTTCTTTTACTCAGCTTTTTCTCCCAGTCTAATCCTTTGTTTATGCAGGCAATAAGTTGAAGAAGATTTTGACTTCGGCCGACGAGGCAGTCCTTGTGGAAATTAAGACTACACTCAAGTATTTTGGCCATCTAAACGTACAGAAGCAAGGGAGAGCCGCCCATATACTCCTGGGATATGAGCCTACTTATACTACGTTCTCGGCCGCGGACGACATTCCGATCCCAACCGACAAACAACATCTTACGGCTCTTGTCTTCCCCAGCTTCAAGACCCTTAGGCAAATTGGTTTTGAAGCATCTGATTCGAAGTAAGCCGTAGAGCCGGTGGTTGAGGTAGTTGCCGATCCAATGAGAGAGTTCGCTGCGGAGGCCGAAAAGGTCGACGAGGCTCTAAACTCAACGTTTGAAGCAGCCAGTCTTAACCAGCCTAACTCACCGTCCACTTCGGTTCGGGAGGAGTTTTCCTTTGGAGATATTTTTACTGGTTTAGAAGATCTGCCCGGCTCCTATTCCGAGGGTATGGCGAAGGAATCTCTTTCTCAACTGGCACGAAAAAAGAATGCTGAGCGTTTGGCCGCCCGTCAGAAGGCCGAGGCCGTTACTTCCAAAGTTGCCCTCCCTGAATCATCCGAGCCAATTGTCGTTGTTGAAACGACTCAAATTGTTTCTGTTGAGACGGAACGGTCAGTTAAATGTTTGACTCCATAGGCCGATAAGGGTAGGGAAAAGCGACCCGCCGATTTTGAGGCCGTCTCTGAAGAAATCCCAGTCGAAAAACGGCCGCGCTTGGAGGAGTCGGACGTGGTTGTTCCTTTTGTGGTTCAGCCGGAGATAAAAAACGTGCCGATCTCCTCTGACGCATCGGCTGTGAAAGACCCAGCCGTGGCGTTGAGCCTGGCTTCGTCGGTCTCGTTGCCGGCTGACAAGGCGACTTTCCGCTCAAAGCCGGACATGTTAGCAATTGCATTGGCCGCTCAGACAGCTCTTCTGGTATATATCTTGATCTTATCTTTTGCGTTTCTTCATATATTTGTTTTGGTTTTAATTTTCTATTTTAAAAACAGTCGGCAGGATAGCCGAGATAGGGTGGCGTCAGCACGACGCCGTTGAAGAAATCGGCCGTTTAAGATCGGAGGTAGAGAGCGAAAGGAGTAGGGCCAACTTCGAGGCGGCAAGGGCAACGATGGAGAGTGCAAGGGCGGAGGCCGAAATGGAGAGAGCGAAAAATGTTGAAGAGCAGAGATTGGTCACCGAGCAGAGGGCAAGCACGAGCAATGAAGCACTCAAGTCAGCCCAAGAGGTGATTGCCAGGCTGGAGAACGAATTGGAAGATTTGAAGAAGGTAAAAGAAAAAGCTAACTCCGAGATTTCCAAGGGGTATGAGGCCGGGCAAGGCGCCGCCCTTGCAAGCTATGTAGAGAAAGTTCCTAAATTTGAAAACCGAGGATTCAAGCACGGCTGGCTCAAAGCCTTTGCTGCTGCAAATGTGACATTGGCAATGCCAATTCCATATGAGCAAGTGGACATCGAGCCGCTAGAGTCTGACCCCGAGGACCCTGAGGATTGATTTAGGACGACACACTGGTTATTTTTGCCTAGGATTTTCACTGTATTTTATTTTATTTTATTTTATTTTTGCTCAGGGTGATCTTCATGTATAAAGTGATACTTTGTCTGTATTCAGTTTATCAATGAAATTTTCCCTTGTTTTGTGTTATTCCTATACTTAATTGAATGAATAAACAATTATTCTGTAAATGAATAGACAATTATTCTATTAAAAGACGGATGATTCAAAAGTTGGGAGATATTCATGATTCAGATTTAAGGAATCTGCCCTTGCCTTAGATATGAACTGGAGCGCCGAATGAGTCCGGTTCGTGAAATGGCTGCGGCACGATCCTTTCGGCTTAAGGCCAAGGGATTTAGCCGACTCGAGTAGAGAGCTATTGATCGTTTGAATTAAGGGATTTGCCCTTGCCCCAGATATGAACTGGACCGTCGAATGAGTCTGGTTCGTGAAATGGCTGAGGTACAATCCTTTCGGCATAAATCTGCCCTTGCCCCAGCTAGTGCATGAGCTTCATAAGCCGAATAGGACTCGTTCATAGAATGGCTA
The DNA here is from genome assembly GCA_036172215.1 of Camellia granthamiana. Lineage (NCBI taxonomy): Eukaryota > Viridiplantae > Streptophyta > Magnoliopsida > Ericales > Theaceae > Camellia > Camellia granthamiana. Next base: position 123,448 of record JAXFYN010000422.1, read on the forward strand.
TGTCATAAATCGATCGGCATTGGGTTCAAATACTTGGCCAATCAGATTAATAAATCTGCCCTTGCCCCAGCCAGTGCATGGGCTTCATAAGCCGAATAGAACTCGTTTTGGAATGGTTGTGGCATAAATCGATCGGCATTGGGTTTAAATACTTGGCCGATTAGATTAATAAATCTACCCTTGCCCCAGCCAGTGCATGAGCTTCATAAGCCGAATAGGACTCGTTCATGGAATGGCTGTGGCATAAATCGATTGGCATTGGGTTTAAATACTTGGCCGATCAGATTAATAAATCTGCCCTTACCCCAGCCAGTGCATGAGCTTCATAAGCCAAATAGGACTCGTTCATGGAATGGCTGTGGCATAAATCGATCGACATTGGGTTTAAATACTTGGCCGATCATATTAATAAATCTGCCCTTGCCCCAGCCAGTGCATGGGCTTCATAAGCCGAATAGGACTCGTTCATGGAATGGCTACAGCATAAATCTGCCCTTGCCCAGCCAGTGCATCTCAGATATGAACTGGATCGCCGAATGAGAGTTCGGTTCATGAAATGGCTGAGGCACGATCCTTTCGGCTTAAGGCCAAGGGTTTTAGCTGACTCGAGTAGAGCCATTTATTGTTTGAATTAAGGGATTTGCCCTGGTCGGGGGTGAAGCTGGAAAGCCGAAAGTTCGCCGCTTACGGAATGCGGGCATTAATAAGGTCGCCTCGGGAATGCGGTGCGCCCATGAATTATTTAGAGAGGGGGTTGTGTCCAAACAAAACTCAACCCTGTAGCGAAGAGTGAATGTCTAGCATATTATTCTTCAATAGCAAAGGGGAAGGCAAGACACTGGCGAAGCTGGACTCGATGAATCGAGGTGGCGAACTTCCTCGAACGGGGGCTAGAGCATCTGCTGATCATGAGAGGCATCATTCTCCTCGTCGACGAAGCAGGTCACTGAGAAGGGAGAAACGCCAACGGGGCAGTTCCCCTCGTCCGCGCAGCGAAGCCAGTGGCCCACTACGCCCATTGAGCTTTGCAGTTTTTGTCACCAGATCAGCAGTCATTGTCTACCTCACCTGTGCGCAGTTGGGCTGAGATATCTGCTTCCACCCCAGAGAGGAAACATACACCTGTTCAGTCAGATCCGCACTTTACAGTCGGTATGGAGGACATGATGCGTCAACTCCAAGAGACCATGTAGGCCATGCAGCAGGACGCTACTCGTCAGGCAGAGGTTGTAGCTCAATAGGCAGAACTAATTACTAGGCTTCAGCAACAGCAACAACCACAACAAGCCGGGGCATCTGCTTCGCATCCACCCCCACCCCCACCCCCACCCCCACCTAGAGCTCTAACACTCAGGGAAATAGCAAACGTCCAGGAAAATACGGATATTCCAACAGGGCCAGTTCCACCGCCGATTTCACCTTATATGTCTAAAGCACCGGGTAACCAAGTGGACACATCGTTCGAATTTGAGGTTGATCCAACAGCTCTGAAAATGAGCAAGCTTGAAAAGCTGTTTAAACGAGCCTAGGGAGTTAACTCGATCCCGGACATAGAAGATGGTTACACGGATTCGGCAGTGACATTGCCGGACCAGTTCAAGATGCTGCATATAGACTATTTTGACGGTTCTGGAAATCCTATGGTACATCTGCGGTTGTTCTCGGATATCCTGTGGCTAATGGGCCTCTCAAGATTACAAAAGCTATCTCTTTTCGGTCGGACCCTGTCAGGTGTTGTGGCCATCTGGTATGCTAAGTTGGAAGATTCAGTAAAGAGGAGTTGGGAAGAGATGGCTGAGGCCTTCATCGCCCAATATTCATACAACATGCAAATCGAGGTCACAACTCGTGATCTCGAGGCAACTAGACAGAGCCGAAGGAGGGCTTCTCTGACTTTGTAACCTGTTGGAGAGCCAAGGCTTCTATGATGACCACCAAGCCAGCTGAGAAAGACCAAATAAGGATTGTTGTGCGGAATCTGCAATCGAAGTTGATGCAGAGGATAATTGTCTTACCCCTCCCCACCTTTGCTGACCTTCATAAGATTGGGGTACAAATAGAAGATGCTATGAAACAAGGTCTGATTGACCACGAAAGGGAGTCACCCAAGAAGGGTTATACACGCAGTTCAAATGCGACCACCAGTGGTGATGTAGCTGCAAGATCTTCTGAAGTTGGAATGGTCACCACCACTCCAAAAATAGCCACCCCTTTTGTTGGTACGTCCAATCCAAACCCCCAAACTTCGAACTATCTACCCCGAGGCAAGAGGGTTTTAACCCCACTTTATATGCCTTTGTCTAAAGCTCTAGGGGTCCTACTCAGGAAAGGACATCTGAAACCGTTAGAACAACGGCCTCTACCCAATCCTCTCCCTCCAACGCATGACCCGGCTAAATACTGTGCTTTCCATCAGCAGCACAGTCATGATACCGACTTTTGCTTCAGACTACGTCATGAGATTCAAGATCCCATTGACAACAAGGTCATAGCACCTCCAAAAAAACCAAATGTCAATCAAAACCCTCCACCTAGGCAGGTAAACTTCATCCAAACAACGGCCAACCCGTTTGACCCCAGTATATACATCACCCCAGCCCATTTACCCAAGCCTGAGGTGTTTATTCTAGTCAGCATGGACTTATGCATGATGGGTGCACCTGAACCCCAATCATCTCAAACCCATGAACCCACTATTTCTGAGCTAGTGAGCATGATTGAAGATTTGCAAAAAACTGTGGCAGATTTAGCCTTTGGGATATTGGCTCCATCATCGACCACATCACATACTAGGGATTTCATGTCAAAAGGCTCCTTAATCTCGGGGAAAGCTGCAATTGGAAATGGCCAACCTGAAGCCATCTCAGATTTGGGTGGTGGTATGTCAACAACGACTGGGTTCCGCTCTGATATAGCGACCCAATCCCTTGGTAAAGTAGAGGCAAATAGCAAGAGAAAGGCCGGGGCAGGCATCGGTCCCTATGAACATCTTCAGTGGGCTGTTGAGGCTTTGAAGGCCGAAGGACTAAATAAACAGCAAGTGCTTGCAGTTGTTACAAAGGTTGTGGATGACACTTTTGTCGCTCAAGTTGGGGGCATGTCGTATCAAGGGGTAAGCCATGAAAAGGGATGTCGTAGCAGAAACACCCCTTTCAGCTCCAATCCTATGCTCGGAAGAGATCAGCAAACCCAATCAACATCTGCCAACCCCTTTGCCGGTACATCCAACCCAAACTTCCAAACTTCCAAACTTCCAACTATCAGGCCCGAGGCAAGAGGGTCTTCACCCGCTTTGCATGACCTTATCCAAAGCTCTCCGAATCCTTATAGGGCAAGGCCATCTCAAACCCCTTGAGCCTCGGCCTATCCCGGATCCTCTTCCAGCTAAGCATGATCTGGCCAAGTACTGTGCCTTCCATCAACAAACCGGTCATGGCACTGATAGTTGCTTTCGTCTTCGCCATGAAATACAAGATCTGATTGACAAAGAGGTCATCGTTGCACCAGGTCCTGCAAAGTCTATCGGCACTGGATCAGTGAACTTGTGGGGATAATGTGATCATGTGATCGGGGGATGAACCACCTGCTGATAGCGTACATTTTTACTCCAGATGTGATGGATGGCACGCACTATTTTGAGCAATGTGCAAATGTTGGTTATTTTACTTTTTGACTTGGGTATTGGGTCAGTCTTGTTGTGTTGTATTGAGTCAGTCTTTTTGTACTGAGTCAGTTAAGTTTGTCTTGTATCGAGTCTGTCTTGTTGTGTTGGAGTCAGGTGATTTCGGGTGTGTTACCTCGGGTATCACTATTTTGTTTTGCGTTTGTCATTTACACTCTTTCTTTTGAGTCTGTTCCTGCCTAGAGCTAGTTGTGCCAGAAGATCTGAATGAAACAACAGTGATTTTCACGCTTTTGTGTTTGTTTCTGCCTTGAAGCCAGTTGTGCTAGAAGTTTGAATGAATGGCAGAGATTTTCACTTACTTTTCTGTGCCTTGATATCATTGCATTGACCCAAGTTTTTCAAAACTTTTCTAACACTGTGGTGAAAACGAAGATGAAGGAATTCCTCGGGATTTGCAAAAATTTGATCAACTGAGAGGAAGAGAGGCATGCTAAGCCCTTAATGGATGAGATCATGTTTGTTAATGTGAGTACTGAGAAGGATCCTGGCTTGATCCAGATTGGTTCTACATTGTCTTCAGCGCGAGCGCTTAGTCGCTTTCTTAAAAGATTTCAAAAAATGTTTTATGTGGTTCTGCGAAGACATGCTTGGAATTGATCTTGAGATTGTGCAGCAGAGGATCATTCTCAGCCTTGAGACTCAACCCCCTTGCTTTCAAACCTTGAACTTTGACTCAGAATGTTCAACGATCAATCACAATACAAGGCTTGTATGGCTGAATCAGAAGCAGCCCATGAACTAGGGGCAATAAGGTCGTATGACATCAAAGGAGGCCCGTCAGGCCAGCTTTGAAGCAGACCTCGAACTAGGGGCAAGAAAGTTAGATCAAGAAGATCAGATGTTATCAAAGGAAGCTTGTGAAGCTAGATCAGAAGTGGCCCTTAAACTAGGGGCAAAAATGTCAGATATGCTCAAACATTCAAAAGATGGATCATTCGACAAACTATTGAAGATTGGCAAGAAAGCCAAATTCCAGTAGCTAGAAGAAGAAAGTATTGCTGAAGCACAATCGAGTTCCTATCCACAACACTAGGGGCAAATTCAGCCCCCATTGGATGGGCTTCTACATCATCAGCGAATAACAACCATTCTCTTGGATTCAGATGGCTTCGAGAGCTCGAAACCATTCAACATGGTCAAGTTAAACTTTTACCCTTGAGAGGCTCGCTGGGTCGAAAACCCGGAAGGGCGACCTAGGCAAAAGTTAGAGCAAGAGAAAAAGAAAAAGAAAAGAAAAGAAAATGAACAAAAATGAAAAAGAAGAAGAAGAAAATAAAGAAAAGAAGAAAAAGAGAAAATGAAGAAAAATGAAAAAGAAAAAAAAAAGAAATGAAAAGAAAGGAAAGGAAAAACAGAGCTCGCAAGGTTGAAAACCTAGAAGGGCGGCCTTGGCAAAAGTTGGAGCGCAAAAGGAGAGGTTAATACCCAAGTGAACCTTCACCCGGAACTACGTCAGGCCTGATTCCCATGTTTGGGATACGTAGGCAACTTCATCCTGAAGTTCGGCCCTAATCATTTTCAGCCTGCTTGGCTCAACCATGTTGATTGGTTTATCATTGTTCAACTCGGCTATCTTGTCCATATGCAAATTGGCTCGTCTTCATTCAAAATCAGTTGTCCTATTCCGTTAGAAGATTCAGCTGTAAGACAATTCGAGTTCAGATCTAAGGTTGTGCATCTCAAGGGTAAATTCTATGTTGGTCGAACAGTGGCCATTTGCAAAAACAGTTTTGAGGATTTTTAATGAGGTTGACTAATTCTCTCAAAAATTATTCCATTTTTCCAAAACTGGACCATTTCTTGGACCCAAAAAAAAGGAAATTTTCAGTGCTCGCAACCTAACTTGCATGATTTTGAATCAGAAAATCAAACAAGCGTGTTAATCAAACTCTTATATTGGTCAAAATTATTTTAGCAGAAGCCAAAAACAAAAAATGGTCAAAATGATGAACTAGGGGCACAGTTGAGTCAGGTTTTTAGTCTTTTCCCTGTTGTTACCATACTCGCCAGAAAGGGCACCATAGTCGCTAGAAAGGGCACAACTGAAGCTAACAAGCAAAGGGCCGAAAGCTCTCTCATTCTCCAAGCAACGAGGTATCAAGCTAAGTGCGAAGCACGAACTGGAAATGGAGCAGGATATTCGGTTCCCTCATCTGGACAATCACTTCCAAACTAGCTAAGGGCATCGTCAACCGATGTCAATTGCAGATCTGCTGTACATCTGGTCCCACCGTAACCCCTTTGTGGGAGAAACTCACTAGTTGTGCGTGGAAGAAGGAGCATCTGGTAGAATACCAGGGGCAGGAGCCTGCGACTTCTTGTTTATCCATCAATCACCCAGGGGAGGGATAAAAAAGAAGAGAGATTGAAGAATAGAGAGATGTACGCTGAGAGAAAAAGTGAGGAAATGGCTTTTTAGAAAAAAAGAGATTGAGTGCCAAAGTGATGTGAGAATCACAAATGAGAAAGGGTGGGAAACAATACCCGAAGAAACTGGCTCCTCGTGAACTGAGAGGTCTCTCGCCATTGGAACACATCTGAGTGTTGTGTGTGTGTTTTTGTTTATCTCGATTCTTGTTTTGAGTCGTTTTGAGTGTCAATAGATGTGTTTAGGTTGTTTTACCTTTGTCCTTCCTTTTGTTGAGTCGTTTTTGACTGTGGTTGGTCGTAGGCTCAATACTCAGTTAAGAACTCAATTCTCATTTCAAATTCAAAAATGAATCGTTTTGTGCTTAGAGTGCTGTGCCATCCTCCATATGTGCAAAACAGGATCCTTTCTTTCATGAACTGTAGGGTTCAACCCAAGTTATGTGAGAATAGTAGAACAAGGACCTAACTGAAGCTATTTAAGTTCCAGAGTACAAAGCAAAAGAAAAGAGGGAAAATTTGAAGCATCTTAGTGTGTTTCACCTTCAGAAAACTCCGAGATTGCATTTCGTATGTAGCTCCTTAGGCCTTGTCAATGCTCCAAAGTATGAGTGTGCCTCTACCTCAAGCTCAAGCTCAGGCCTGCTTCAAGCCAGAATGGCGATCAAAAGTGCCCTCCCCAAGTATTGTTCTATGCCAGAGACATCTTGGCTGTGTTTGTAATGAGTTCCTAGGAGACCAACTGAGATGGTGGAAACTAGAGTTCGAATGGCTGATGCCTAAAACACAAAGGTTCGGGATTTCCGAGACTAAAGTCTAGTTTAAATACCCAGGGGTGTATCCCCGGCTTGAAATCTGTATGGAAGCCCCATAGGTTGAGGTAGCGGGTATGCGCCTCAATTTTGGATATTGAACCAATCTAGTTTGTCACCCTGTTGGAGAATAGGGAAAGTTGTGAACATGGCCAGGAAAAAAAGTAGTACCTGTGGTTTGGAAGCGCAAGATGCAGAAGTAGGAGATCCCCAACAGCACGAGATCCCTTAAGAAAATGCAAGGGAAGTACATTTCTTAAGTTTAAGTGGCCTGCGCGGAAGCTCCAGACTGTGTTTTCAGCATGTGATGCTCAGCACGTACGAGGTGTATCCTTTTAATTTGTTACAACTTCTCCGAGTGGTAAATCGGAGATTGCGTTTGAATCAGTTTTGTTAAGACGAGCATTTCTTGATGGAACATAATGCATCGAATATGCATTGATTATTGTGCACAGAATATGTATGCTGCGTCACGTTGCATTGTATATGCACTTCTCATGCTTGCATTGTATATGCACTTCTCATGCTTGCATTGTATATGCACTTCTCATGTTTGCATTGTATATGCACTTCTTACACTTGCATTGAATATGCACTTTAATATCTCACATGGAACATGCATTTGTTACTCTTGCATCAGACATGCATTCATTATTCTTGTATAGAATATGTATCTAGATATTGCATGTAGCATGCATTTGTCATCTTTGCATTGTATATGCACTTCTCACATTAGCATGGTGCATGCTGTCAACCTTGCATAGAACATGCATTCCTATCCTGCTGTATCTATTAAGTTTCTTTCTTATGCAGGCATGATATTGTATGTACGGTTCATTCAGAAAAGTTCCGGGTAAGATCGTTCATGTCTCGGTAAGAGAATGCTTTCCTTCATCTTGTGTATCTATCGCACATGTTCACTTTGTGTATCTATCGTACATGTTCATCTTTGTGTATCTATCGCACATGTTCACTTTGTGTATCTATCACATTTAATCTTGTGTGCCTAGGGCTTTGTTATTTTTTCTCCTCGTGCGCGCGGCGCATTAGGCTGTCTTTGGTTAAGAGCATTTGGAACGTGTTCCAATGCTTATACCACTCCTTTTGTTGGAAACGTTGGGATGTGAACCCCTTCCTTGGTTAAGAGCATTTAGAACGTGTTCCAATGCTTATACCACTCCTTTGGTTGGAAACGTTGGGGCGTGTCCCTATGTTTCTCTCTCTTTAGTTAAGAGCATTTGGAACGTGTTCCAATGCTTATACCACTCCTTTGGTTGGAAACGTTGGGACGTGTCCCTATGTTTCTCCCTCTTTGGTTAAGAGCATTTGGAACGTGTTCCAATGCTTATACCACTCCTTTGGTTGGAAACATTGGGATGTGTCCCTATGTTCCCCCCTCTTTGGTTAAGAGCATTTGGAACGTGTTCCAATGCTTATACCACTCCTTTGGTTGGAAACGCTGGGATGTGTCCCTATGTTTCCCCCTCCTTGGTTAAAAGCATTTGGAACGTGTTCCAATGCTTATACCACTCTTTTTCCTTTCGCGTGCAATGCGTTAGAATCTTGTTTGAGACCTCGAGTGTGCCCAACGGTCGCCCTTAGTCTTTCCCACAAGGTGCGTGTTTAAGATTGCATAATTTTCTTGCATCCTTCTGTATGAGATGTAGTTTGGTTCGTGTTTACTTGCTTATGTACGAGTTTGCTGTAGCATTTCTTTGCATAACATTTGCATTCAGATGTTTTATTACAGTCTCTTTGCATAATCATAAGTTATGCTCTTGCACTATGCATGTTCATTTGCATTTTGCCCCTGCTTGCGGGCGCATCTTTTGTTATCTTGCCTGCTTGTCAAAGTCTTCGGCCTTGTCAAAAATGGGTCGTCTCTGGGCTTTGACATTCACTCCCGTCATTTTATGACTTTCGAGTTTTGTCAAAGAGGGGCAACCGTAAACACCCCATTTTTTACCGTCCTCAAGACTTGGATGTGCTTGCAGGTACATCCGATGACAAGTTTGATCGCTCATCGAGTGCTCAACTTTTGCAATGGAATGCTCCAGGTCTAATGCTTCCAGACCCTATTTCCATTATGTCTCATTTTTGGATCATGCTTTGGTCCCTCCATATTATTGTTCATGATGGCCTGCCGGCCATGGGAGAGGGTTGCCGGCTATGGGCTTTACCCTGCCAGCCAACAATGAGGCACTGCCGGCCACCACTGATGGCCGGCAGGACACCTTGTTTTAGCAGATATTATTTTAGATCTTTTGAGCCAGCTGTTTCTCACTGAGCCATCCTCCATACACGTGTATGGATGGATGGAGGCAAGTTTAAGCTTGTCAAGCAAGCTTTGGATTGCATTGTTCTATATAAGGAGAGGCCCCTCTCCCTTTCCAGAGGTTCTGAGATTTCTTGAGCCAAAATCTCTCTCTCTCTAGAATTCTCACTCTCTCTCTCTCTCTCTCTCTCTCTATATTGTACTCAATAGTGCCTTAAAGTGTGTTTTCTTCTTACTTTTGCACACAAACACCTAGTCAAACACTCTATCTTGTTGCTAAGGCTCTTGGAGGAGTGATTTGAGCTTTCAAAGCTTTTTTTTTTTTTGCCTCAGAAGTGCCTGTTTTGCTGTGGTTCTTTAAGGGTGAGTAGTTACCTTCTTTAAGCTTTGTTTTGCTTAAGTATTTGGCCACCTTTGCACACTATTTTAGGCCTAGCTTTCAACTACAAAAAGCTTTGTTTTTAAGTATTTAGAGTGGTTGTTTAAGGCCTTGTTTGAGTTAGGGGTGGTCTACTTCCTTTGGTGACTAGTTTTACCTTGCTTTGTGCCATCCCTCAAGGCCTTCGAGATCATCTCTTTTTGGCCTTCTAACCACTGAATTCTAGAGGAATTTCAGTCGTGGAAAGATAGTTTTGAGGCCCCAAATAGGAGGGGGTCATCCCCTCTCCTTGTGTCTTGATTGCTTGTGTTGATGGCCTCATACTTGAGCATGTTTTTCTACCATACCTTGACTTGATCTAAGCATGTTTTTGTGACTTTTGAAACATGTTTTAGCTCTGTTTGTGGCTAGCTTGGCCACTTCTTGCATGCTTCTTACACTTGTAGTGTAAATTTTGCTTACTAGCTCAATATGCTTACTATTTTGGCCTATTATTCTAGCTCATTTTGGCTACACTTTAGCATGTTTTTGCTTATATTTTAGCATGCTTGAACTCTGTTTTGAGTGCTCTTGATCATTTGGGACTTGCTTTGTATAGCCGTAGTGCAATCTTGCTCACTAGCTTTGAGTTTCAAAGTCTCTAGCATGCTTTACTTGTGGTGTTTGCATGCCTTAGGCTCATTTCACACATAATTTCAGAGCATATAACCTTGTTGTACTCTCATATTTTTCACTCTTTGAGTGCTCTTGAGAGTTGCACCCTCATGCCTTGTTTGTGAGCCAATGCGTAAGTATCATTCTCTTGCCATTCATGCTATCATTTCAGATCATTTTGGCCACTGTTTTGGCATGCATGAGGTCTGTTTGGTGTTGGTTTAGTCTATTGGGCATTGTGTTGCATGGTCCTAGTGTTGTCTCCTTCACTAGTTTTTAATGCTTAAGTGTTCTAGTATGTTGTGCATGAGTGTTTGCATGTTAGAATCTTGTGCATACCGCCTTAGCATGTCAAGATTAGCATGTGGTTTGCATTGCATCATGTTCAACCGGGCATTGTGTTGAACATGAGGCGGATTGGTCCACTTCATACTCAAAGTGATGAAAGTGAACCAATCCCTTTTGTCTCCATTGCCTTTGATTATCCATGATGAGGTAGTGGATCTAGAGTCCTATTTGCATTGCATTTATTGAATTTGTGCAAGTCGGATCTTTGGCCATCATGCATTGCGATGCTTGATTGATAGTTTTGGATCCAATTGTTCCTCTCCCTTAATGTTTTGAGATGATATGGAGGGGCATAGTACGCACATATCCTTGGGAGACCCTCATTTTCCTCTGTTTTGTGCTCTGTTGTAACATGGTGTCACAGCACACCAGTGGTCGGCAGTTCTTCATTGTTGGCCGGCACCCTTTCATCTGTGGCCGGCAGTGTGCATCCTTGGTCGGCAGGGGGGTCGACAGCATCTTATCATGGCCGGCAGGCCACTGATGCACTCCTTAGCAGTGATTTGGTAAGGTTCAGCAACAAGTTTTGGGAGTGACCCTGCAAACAGAGCCTCTTGAGAGCAAATCGAATAGCTTTTCAGGGCGAGAAACCGAGTACATGCATGTTCATTATTCAAGGCGGAGCTGTGGCAGCCTAATTTAGCTTCTTTTTCATACTTAGTTGATTTTGTAACTTAATTAATTTGTTAATTAGTTAAAGTGTTCTAATAATTAGGTAGCTTAGTTTAGCTATTTCTTCATTGGTTTGTAATAATTAGTCTAATTAGTTTAATTAGATTAGTTAGTTAGCTTAGCTTAGTGTAGCTTAGCTCATTTATTCGGACCCTCCATCGAGAGGGAAAATGTTATAATAAGTGTGCGTGTGTGTGTGAATGTCTTCCAATCCCACGTCTTTCTCATTTTTACTTATCAGCTTTCAATGGTTAGTTTTAGGGCATGTTTCAATTAGCATCCTTATGCTTGCATGCGTGCATCATTCATTTGTCTTGCATGCACCGGGCTCGGCGCATCATTTAAACTGTATTGTATTTCAATACACTTACTTGAATACATGTTTAACAGTATGTTATCAAGTGTTGCATCCATATGTCATCTTAGATAGCCGAGCCTATTTAGTTGCATTTTTGCAAGTGCTGCATTAGGCATTGTTAACATAGCTAGGATCATGCATTGATTTCTAACTAACTTTTGTTTTGGCTTGGAGTACACTGTAAGTGTTTATGCTTTAGCATCCTTGCATGAGTGTAAGTGTTGCCATGATAGCATGCTTTCCATGAGGCTATTTGCTTAAGTGATTAACTGCATGAATGCCTGTGGATGAAGGCTTTATTGCTTGGATTGGAACAATTCATCAAATGTGAGTTTTAAGCCCACTTTGCGAAGTGGCAAAATCATCATGTTTTAAGCCCACTTGAGGGTGGCAAATCCGCACTTTGGCCTACTTGAGGGTAGCAATTCCAAACCATTTTCGAAAACAAACATGAGATGTTTTATTCCAAATTGAGCGATTTAGTCTATACTTGTATGCTATGCACATCACATAGTAAGTTAGCTAATAATCGGAATAAGAACACATGTGTTTTCCAAACAACATATCATGATAGTAGAGGCTGATCCTTTGATCGGGTGAGCGGGGGTGCTCATTTCATGACCTTCCCCACTCGTACCCAAGTTCCCGAGCCGAGGTAACTTTGGTGATGACGGACACGTGGCCTTTGGCACGAGTCAAGGTTTCCTAAATTTCCCAAAACAAAATATTTAGGTGGCGACTCTATAATCTGGCAAAGCAGTCCATGTTTGGCATTTCTTGATTAAAATCGATTTTTTGAAACGATTTACTGGATTTGGAATCTTTGGTGATTTATCAGTCTTACATTGTACTTTGTGAGATTAGATTCAGAACCATGACAGGAATCCAAACTGTAGTAGCTAAGAACCCTAATTCGCGCCCTCTCCGAAAGGGGGGCGCGCAGAGCGAGTTCGGGCGGTCTATAGTATGTGATTTGGGACTCTCTTTGGG